>VMDO01004546.1:0-123684 GCA_007922755.1 Pedetes capensis
GATAAATTACGCAGACTGCCTCTGGTCTCGAACTTGCGATCCTCCCGTCTCCGCCTCTGGAGCCGCTGGGATTACAGGCGTGCGCCACCACACCCGGCCAGCAATAAAAATTTTAAGAAGAGGCTGGGGGTGCACTCAGTGGTACAGCATTTACCTAGCATGTCCAAGGCCCTGAATTCAACCCCCAGCACTGCCCCTCCCCAGGATAATAAATAAATAAATAAATAAGTAAAATAAAAATAGAGCTGGCATTGTGGTGCACGCTTGTCATCTCAGCCCTCGGGAGGCTGAGGCAGGAAGAGCATACAATCAAGGCCCACCTGGGCTACATAGTGAGACCCTGTCTCAAAAAATAAAAGCAACCAAAAAATCAATATTAAATTTAATGGTAGACACACTGCGTTCCTTGTGCCATGTTGCTGCCTTCCCAGTTATCAGACAGCCTTGCCCCATCTCCTGGCCCTTTCTGCACTGGGACACAAACACCCTGTTCTTTGCAAAGCCCTAGCCAGTGGGTCTGAGGTGCCAGGAGTCCCTCATGTCAGGGAGTTTCCCTCTCTCCTGGCCTTTGCCCATATTCTGTTGTCTTCAGAGGGGTATCTTATTGATCTAGAATGTCTGCCCCACCAGAGCCGGCTCCCTGCCACTGCGGTGTCGGCACTGACTGGTCTGGAGCAAGTGCCCCGGCCTGTGCTGGGTGTAGTTACTGCTGTTACTATTCAGTAGGACGAGTGAGGTGACCCACACACTGCCCCCGACTCTGAGGCCCTGCATTAGCCTCCCCAACCCTCTGAGGTCAAGAGAGCACTGGGGTCACCTATAGGCCCAAGGCTACCTCCAGTGAGGCCCAGGGCTTCAGGCCCTTAGAAAGAAGCAAGGGTGATTATTGGCGTCTTTCTAGAACACATGGGGGCTCGGATTTAGCTCAGTTGGTAGAGCGCTGCTCTGCAGTCTCTGAAGTCCTGAGTTTGATTCCTCACACCACAAAAATGGGAGAAGGGCTTGGCAATCCACTCCCGAGGCAATCCCGAAGCAATCAGCCATAGAAAACCCTATGAGGATTGCTATGAGTCGGACACAACAGCATCTAACACACACACACACACACACACACACACACACACACACACACACACTCACACACACGTGCCTCCCAGGGAAGGACCCGCCTCGACGATAGTGTGTCCAGAGCTGAAAAATCCTTGGGCTCATTATTTGGGGCACCAATATTGAAGGAGGCCTAGAGGTCACCCTAGACACCAGAACACACCTTGTTGGAGCATGTGAGGTATCCCAGGAGACCCAGCGTCTGGAACCAATAACCCTCCCCACTCAGCGTGTAGATTTCACTGTGGGCCTTGTCCCAGGACTTCAGCAAAGCAGGCGATCAGAGGATGCAGGGATCTTGGGGTCCAGGGCGTCCCTTGACCCAGGGGGCTTCAGCTGGGTGCTGATGTCAGGAGACATGTGTGGCTGTGACACCTGGAGGGCTCCTGGCATAGAGAAGATGGAGGCCAGGGATGCTACTCAGCACCCTGGAGGACCCAGGTCACCCCAATCCAGAGAACAATCTGGCCCCACGATCCACAGTGCCCAGGGGAACCCTGCGTGAATTATCCAGGAGTAATGGGCACGGGTGGCCACTCTGTTCTTTGGCTGCGCTTGCTCCAGGTACGATGTGGTTTCATACGGTGGTTTTGATTTGAATCCCACAGATAAGTTCAAATACCTGCAGCTCCATGTCCTCCCCATGCGAAGCCCTCACCAATAATCTTTGGGGTATTTTTCAGCAGTGCTGGGAGGTTGAACCTAGGGCCTTGCGCATGCTAGGGAAGTGCTCCACTACTAGGCCGCACCCCTAGCCCCTTTTTTATTTTTATTTTGAGACAGGGTCGTTTCGCTGATTTGCACAGGCTGCCTCTGACCTTGAAATTAAGATCCTGTTGCCTCTGCCACCCGAGTCGCTGGGATCATAGGTGTGGCCACCGTGGCAGGCCCTGACAGGCATCTTTATAAAACATGATGGGCTATGGTGTGGCTCAGGGGCATAGTATACGCTCAGTACATGTGAGACCCTGGGTTCCATCCCTAGCACCAGGAACAGAGGGTGGGAGGGTGGGGTAGAGAGGTATAGCTCAGAGGTGAGGCCTTTCCTAGCATGTGTGAGGCTCTGGATTCCATTCTCAGCACCATCTAAAAAGTAGAGACAAAAAAAAAATGTGGTTTCTTAATAGAATACTACCCAGCAATGAAAAAGGATGAACCATTGCCATTCACACCAGCTGACTTACACTCACAGGTGGAGTGTGGAGCAGCAGCCAACGCAGAGAACACACTGTGTTGAGTCCGTTTATTTCAAGTACAAAAAAGTGACAAAGTGAATCAATGATGACAGAAATCGCCTGTGAGAGTCTCCTGGGGCATAGAAAATGGGGACAGTGTTCAGCTGGTGTATATACATGTGTGCAAGTGAACTGAGCTGCATGATAAAAACTTGTGCACTTTCCTGGATGTGAATTCTTGGACCATCTCTGCTGCTGTTACAAAATACCTCTCCCACATGGAGATGAGATCTTGAGAGGCTGAGGCAGGGTCTGTCAAGGATGGCCAGGCTGGAACTTGCCATCCCCCCACCTCAGCCTGTGGCACTGGGATGATAGCTGTGGCCACCTCACCTGGCTCAGGCTCCACTTTTTTTTTTTTTTTTTTTTTGCAGTACTGGGGGTTGAACCCAGGGCCTCGCACTTGCATGCTCTGCTAGTGCTGGACCACTGAGCTGTATCCTCAGCCCATTTTTTTTACTTTTTGAGACAGGTTCTCATTAAGTTACACAGACTGCGTCTGGTCTTGAACTTGCGATCCTCCTGCCTCTGTCTCCTAAGCCACTGGGATTACAGGCGTGAGCCACTGCACCTGGCTGGCTCCGCTTCTTGAAGATTCCAGCACCTCAACACGACCATCCTGGGGAATAGGCTTCCAGCACACAAACTTCTGTGGGCGTAGGGGTTCAGGTTGACATGACCATCGCCATCTTGAGTCATAACCGCCATGATTGTCCCAGCATAACCCTGGGTGGTTTTTCCTGCATAGTTTCCCAGCAAGCTATAAATAGACAAAGCCATTAGAGTGGTGTGTGGGGCTTTATAACCAGACCCTGGCTCCAGGGAGGTGCCGGACTCTTTGATATTATCTTGAGATAAACCAGGGTCATTGCAGCTTGGATAAAGCCACTTTTTTTGTGCTAACCAGCATATACACCCCTCCTTCTGACCCACATTGCAGGGAGCGGCTGGGTCCTGCTGCCCCAGGATCTCACTTCTGTTGGCAAATTCCCATTAATTTCCCTCTGAGCGGAGCTAGATCTGTTGGCCTCTTTTCTTCATTGTCAGGGTGCCTTGGGGCTGGTCCTCAGACACAGGGACTGGGTTTTCCAGAACAACACGATGGACTTAAATCATAGCCAGGCCATAGGACAAGTTATACCTTAATTATTTTTAACTTTTTATTTTATTTTATTTTATTTTATTTTTTGAGACAGGGTCTCACTATGACCCCAGGCTGGCCTCAAACTCATGATCCTTCTGCCTCAGCCTCCCAAGTGCTGGGATGGCAGGTGAGTGCCGCCATGCCTAATTTTCACCTTATTTACATATTTATTTTTCTGCAAGGCTAGATTGCCTTTTTCTTTTTCTTTATTGGGAGGGTTGAATCCAGGACCTCATGCCTGCTCAGCAAGCGCTCTGCCACTGAACTGCACCCCCAGCCCTTTTTTATTTTTTATTTTGAGACAGGATCTTGCTAAATTGTGCAGGCTGCCTCCAGCCTGCAATTTGCAATCCTCCTGCTTCAACCTCCCAAGCCACTGGGACCCCAGGTACGGCCACCTTAATTTTTAAGCATTACTTGCAGATGTGCAGGTGAAGGTATTTCCCGAAGAGATTCACTCTTGACCGGCTGGATTGAGCTAAGGGGAGGCCCTCCGCTATGTGGGTGGAGTTCCTCCAGTTCCAGGGGCCCTGAATAGAACAAGGAGGTGAAAGGAGCTGGAATTAGCCTCTTTTGCTTCTCGCCTGGCTGCTCCAACTGGGATACCTCAACTCATCTTCTTGGCTCCTGACTGGGGTTCTCACCATCTGGTGCCCCTGCTGTCCACCTGGCAGAGGGCACGTCGTGAGAGCTCAGCAACACACATTGACAAGCTGGATCCTCATAATGAATCTCTTTATACATCTGACCTCTGCAGGTTCTGCATCTGTGGACCAATCAACCACTGATCAATATGCTGCCAAGCCTGAGCCGAGGGTGCCATTCAGTAGTAGAGGATTTTACTGACATTTGTAAGACCCTAGGTTCATCCCGTGGGAGTAGGACCTAGCGGTTCACTCTCCCAAAAAACAATCAGCTGTTGAAAACCTTATAAACATTAGAGAAGCACTGACAGCAGTGTTGGGCATGGCATAGTGCCGGGTAGTGCTTCACCTGCTGTACACAGGGTCTCTGTTCAACTTATCAAGAGCATATCAAAATCAATTATTTATTTATTTATGTATTTTGTGGTACTGGAGATTGAACCCAGGGCCTCGCACTTGTACGCACTGCAAGTGCTGGATCACTGAGCTGCACCCTCGGCCCATTTTCTTACTTTTTTTTTTTTTTTTTGAGACAGGGTCTCGCTAAGTTACGCAGACTGCCTCTGGTCTCGAACTTGCGATCCTCCTGCCTCCGCCTCCCGAGCAGCTGGGATTATAGGTGTACACCACCACTCAAGGCTAAAATTAAAAAATTTTTATAAAGGGGTTCTGGTGGTGTGGCTCAGTAGTGGAGCACTTGCCTAGAATGTGTGAGGTCCTGGGTTCAACAACCAGTGCTGAAAAAGAAAAAAAAAACAAAATTAAAACAAAACAGAACTGAAAAAAGTCCTATCACCTCGTGACCTCAGGACTAGTGTGAGGCGCTGCTGGGTAAACACACCTATTTCTCTGCCTGTGGTACAAAAGCAGAACACGTGTAACTGTAGATAGTACGTGATGTTCAGCAATGGTGGTACACACCTGTGAGCTGGTTCTTGTATTTATTTGACTCTATAATATTTATCCCCCATGTGTCTGTCAGCCTATCGTGCTGTGGGGGCTTGCATGTTTCTGTGATGCTGAAAGCTATGCCACTGGTATCTCAGATACCAACAGGGCCATCCGTGGTGGACAGGTTTCAGTTGAGCTTCCAGACAGACTAGGGAGGACCCAGCAACCTCAAAACAATCAGCCATTGAAAACACTATGAATAGCAGAGAAGCCGTCAAATACAGTGCTGAAGAATGAGCCCACCAGGCTGGAAGGCATTCAAGAGAGGAGTGGGGAAAAGCTGCCTCCTCAAAGTAGAGTCGATTTTAATGATGGGAATGGAGTAAAACTTCTGAGACCTCCTTTTGCTGATGTGGCACAACTCAAAATGAGAAGAAACACAGTGGCTACAACTGTGAGCTCAAACAAAAAGATCATGTGCCTGGCACAGTGTTGAGCACTGTTTCATTCCTTTGTACATCTGGTCGCTATGAGTTGGATTCAGCTCAATGGCACCTAACAACATACTATTTATGGTTGCTTGGAACTCCTTCTCTGCCCCTCCTCTTTCTTCTTTTCTTTGGGGTCCTAGGGATGGAACCCAGGGCCTTGGCAATGCGGAGCACAAGCTCACCACTGAACTGCATCATGAGCCCTAGGCTATGGGCAGTGATTGCCTCGCACCATCTAGGTTTGTGTAAATACACCCTATGATGTGGGAACTGGCCTGACGCCACGCTGTCTCTGCCTCCCCAGACACCCCAAACCCCACAAGCTCCCAGCCCTGCCTACCCTGCATCCCCTCTTCTTTGCTTCTGAACCCAGTTCCTGGGTGTGGCAAGGGGAGGACAGGAGTGCAGGCTCTGGCTGGGTTGGGGAGAGAGAGGGGACTGGGGCCAGGGAGGGGGCCTGAGGGAGTCTTCTGCTTCCCCCCCCCCCATCAGCAGCACTGGTGCTATTTTAAGATGCCCCCCACTTCCTTCCTGTCTCAGCAGGAAGCCACTTCCTGACCCGGCTCACTCTCTCCCCTTAAAATCTGCTAAGGGCCCCGTGTGGTGACGAATGCCTATAATCTCAGCGTTCTGGAGGAAGAGGCAGGAGGCTCTGTGCACATCTGACGTCAGCCTGGTCTACATAGGGAGTTCCAGGCCAGCCTGGTCTACCTAGAGAGCTCCAGGCCAGCCTGGCTACCCAGGGAGACCCTGTCCCAGCAAAACAAAGCAAAGAGAGAGAGAGAAAAAAAACTGTCCAAACTTCCTAAAACCTGGACACACCCACAATTCCCTAATTTGGTTGGGCGTGGTGTCTCACACCTGTGGTCCTAGCAACTTGGGAGGCAGAGGCAGGAGGATAGCAGGTTCGAGGCCAGAGGGAGTCTGCCTGTCCTAGTGAGACCCTGTCTCAAGATAAAAAACTAAAAAGGCTGGGGTGCAGCTCACGGGTAGAGCAAAGTATGTGCAAGGCCCTGGGTTCAACCCCCAAGTACTGAAAAAAAAAAAAAGTTCTTCTGAGCTGGGTGGTGGTGCATACCTATAATCCCAGTGGCTCGGGAGGCCGAGGTGGGATGATGACAAGTTCCAGACCAGAGACAGTCTGTGTAATTTAGCGAGACCATCTCAAAAAGTAAACAACAACAACAACAACAAAAAGGCTGGGGGCACAGCTCAGTGGTCCAGGACCACTGCGTGCAAAGCGTGCAGGCATGAGACCCTGGGTTCAACTCCCAGTACTGCAAAAAAAAAAAAAAAAAAAAGTTATTCTGTCCTTTATTGATTTATTTGAGACAGGTCTTGCTACGCTGCTCAGACTGGGCTCAAACTCCTGGGCTCAAGTCATCGTCCAGCCTGAGCCTCCTGAGCTGCTGGATGACAGGCACATGCAGCACACATGACCCTTCCTCCTGCTCACGGCCAGTGTCTCCCTGTGCAGCTGGACCATGCTGTGCTTGTCCACGTGCCCACCGGTGGCCACCTGGGCTGCTTCCCCGTCCTGCCTCTTGAGACTAGTGCTGCTGTGGACAGGGGTACAGGCAGCTGTTAGGATCCCAGTGCTTGGGAGGCTGAGGCACAATGCTGGCGAGTTCCAGGCCGGCCTGGGCCTGGAGAGGCCCTGTCTCAGCCTCCCAAGATCTTGTCTCCAGGTGGGGGCAGAGCTGGGTGTGGTGGCCACATCTGTGATCCCAGCACGCTCCAGAGGCTGAGGGGACGGGTGGTGAGTTCTGGGCCGGCCTGGCTACATGGTGAGACCCTATATGAAAAAAAAAAAATGAGTGGGGGAGAAAGAATCCCTGTTTTGCATTCCTCATTTTGGAGTATGCGCTAACCAGCATAAACATTATTTGATTTTATTTGATTCTTTGAGATGAGGTCTTGCTATGTCGCTCAGGCTGGTCTTAACCCCGTGATCCTCTGCTTGCCTGCACCTCCCGCGTGCTGGGATTACAGGTGGCCCCACCACACTGGTTTATACATGTTAACTTTTAAAGCAGGTCCTCTTGTACTGATCTGGTTTGTTTCAGTTTCTGGCTGATCATTTCAGGGTAAACACAGCCTCAGCAAAGCCAAACCCAAACAGGCTCCACCACACAATATCATGGCGATCAGCATGCTGTCCCTGGCAGCCTTATCTCCCACATCTGTTCCCCTGCGCCCGTGGTGGGGGTTTTTGCAAAGAGGAGATGTCTTTTTCCTGTGCAGCGGCGTAGACCCTTTCATTAGGGCCTCCCCTTCCCAGAATCTGCCCCACCAGCTCCTGCCTGCACATGGGAAGTGCCTCTTGTTCAAAGCCAGAAACGAGGCTGGGGGCTCAGGTCTGCTGAGTGCCCGCCTGCCGTGGGCAAGAGCCTGGCTTCGTGCCCTGGTATTTAAAAAAAAGGCAGACAAAACCCAGAAGTCGTGGAGTCTTTCCTCACCAGCTCTCAGGTGCACACAGGTGTCTGGATCCCTCGGTGCTGGGATCCTGAGCGCCTCATGGCCTTGCTTACTTTGCCTTTGGCCCCTTGGCTCCCCTGGGCACAGGCTGGAGAGATGGACTCCCTGTGCCTACCTGCTGGATGTTGAATCACGAGTTGTAGCTAGGACTTGGCAGAGAAAGGGAGGCATCAGATACCCAGAGAGAGAGGTCCCCATGGATATGACCCGTATGATCACCTCAGTCAGCTCACCCACTGCAAAGTAGCAGCATTAGGGGTGGCATTTGGGATGGTCAAAGACACAGAGTTGGGGACAATGGAGTAAGTAGGTCCTGGGTGGGCCCAAAGTCCAGAGCACCAGGAGGACCAATATCTGCCAGAGCAGGAGAAGGAAGATTCAGCTTGGGTGGGTGAGAAGAAAGGAAGGAAGAGGGAAAGAGAAAGAGGGCAAAGGAGAAAGAGAAAGAGAAGGAGAAAAAGAGAGAGAGGAAGACAGAGATGGAGATGGGCGGGGGAGCTAGCTTGCTTTTCTTCCACTTGTCGTGCTTCAGCCCTCCACAGCTTCCCAGACATTGGTGAGGGTGGCTTGGTTTTACTTAATCCACTGATTGGCGGCCAATGTCTTTTGGAAACTGCTGTTCAGAATCCTGTTGCTGTAACAAAACACCTGACACAAATCAACTTGAAAAGACAAAAGCTTTATTTTGGGTTCTTTTTTTTGGGTAGCACTGGGGATTTGAATCCAAGCTCGTGAACATGCTCAGTAAGTGCTCTATCCCTGAGTCACACCTCCAGTCTCCATTGCATTTGATTTTGATTTTGAGACAGGTCTCACTAAGTGGTCCAGGTAGGCCTTCACCATGTGGTCCTCCGCCTCCTTTTTTGTTTTTATTTTTGCAGTACTGTGTCATTGATTCTAGGGCCTTATGCATGCTTTGCAAACACTTTCCAACTGGGCTGTACTCCCAACCCGTTTTTTCCTCTTTTATTTTGAGACAGAGTCTCACTAAATTATGTAGGCTGCCTCTGGCCTCCAACTTGCCATCATCCTGTGTCTGCCTCCCAAGTTGCTGGGAAGACAGGTGTGCGCCACCATGCTTAGCTTGGTTCACAGTTTTTCTTTTCTTTCCTTCTTTCTTCTCTCTCTCTCTCTCTCTCTCTCTCTCTTTCTTTTTTTTTTTTTTGGCAGTACTTGAGGCTTGAACCCAGGTTCTCACACATACCTTGCAAGTGTTCTACCACTGGGCCTGGCCCAGTGAGAATGTCTTAAGTCCTATGGCCACACTAACAGGCCGAGTGCTTCAAATCAGGTCAGAAAGCTGTCGTGGCGCTGTGGCGCACACCTATAATCTCAGCCTCCCATAGAGAATTTGAGGCCAGCCTGGGCTACCTTGTCTCAAAAAATGAAAACAAGGGCTGAGCGCAGTGGCCACGTCTTTGATCACAGCAACTTGGGAGGTGGAGGCAGGAGGATGGCGAGTTTGAGGCCAGAAGCAGCCTGCATAACTCAGTAAGACCCTGACTCAAGATAAAAAATAGCAAGGGCCTGGAGATGCCCCTGAGTGGTAGAGTGCGTGGAAAGTGTGTGTGAGGCCCTGGGCTCAGCCCCACTCAGTACCACAAAATAAACAAGCAAAAACAAACAAACAAAAAATCAGGACAGAAGGAAACCAGAGTCCCCGAGCTGGTGCTGTTTCGGGCTGGGGAATTATGTTCATCTCTGTGCTAATTCATCCATTGATTCATTCAGCAGCACGGGGACAGCTGGGGACACCGTGGTGACAAACACCACGTCCTTGTCTTGGGAGCTCATGAAAGGCCAGGGGAATTGAACAATAAACAAGGAAAGAACTCGATAAGATGATCAGAGCGGTAAGGACAACGTGTAAACAAATAAGGTCATGGGGTGACGTGGAAAGGCCACAGAGGGCTCTCTGGGGAGATGACGTTTGAGCACAGCCCTGAGGATGAGGAGGTGCCATGTGGCTGCCAAAGAAAAGGGTACCTCAGGAAGCAGGCACAGCACATGCAAAGGTCCTGAGGTGGTATGAGGCCTGGCAAGGCCAGCCTGGCTGGGGCAGCGTGAACAAGAGAAAGATAGGAGAGAAAATGGCCAGAGCTGCACCACACCAGGTCTCCAGGGAAGAGAAAAGTGTGGCTATCCTGAGATATTAGAGGTTTACAGTAGTGCCTTTCGCTTTTATAAAGGTCCCTGGGGAGGACCAGGGAAGTTTGTCAGGGGAGGGTGGGCCACACATTGGTGGGGAGGAGTGTCATTGTCCCCTCCTTAGGACCTGTTCTGCCTGTTGTCTCTCTGAGTTCCTGATGGGTAAATGATTATAGGTGGAGGTGGGCCATTTGAGAAGGCTGCTGTCTTGCAGGAGACTCAGAAGGCTCAGTCAGGAGGATGGGAAATCCTAGGCTGGAGGCTGCCTGCACAATTTAGCAAGGTCTTGTTTCAAGATAAAAAAATAAACAAAGGGCTGAGTGTGGTGGCTCACGCCTGTAGTCCCAGCACTTGGGGAGGTTGAGGCAGGAAATTTGCAGGTTGGAGACCAGGGGCAGCTTGGGTAAATTAGTGAGACCCTGTCTCAAAATAAAAAGTAAAAAATGGGCTGGGGTGCAGTGCAGTGGTACAGTGCTTGCAAAGCATGCAAGTGCAAGGCGCAGGGTTCAACCCCCAGAACCGCAAAAAGTAAATAAATAAATAAGTATAAAAAAAGGGAGTGGGGGCGCAGCTCAGGAGTAGAGTGCTGCCTAGCATGTGCAAGGCCTGTGTTCAACCCCCCAGGACTATCACTACTGATACAAAAAAAGTCACAAAGTAATGGGGAGGAGCCTGGACTGCATTTGACCTTTGGACTTGGGGCAAATCTGAATTCAGGCTGGGAGCCAGGGTACTCAGGGTAAAGCAGAGATGGGGTACTTCAGGGCTGCCCTGGGAAGTCCCAAGGGACCCTCAGCAGGAGCCAGCACTTGGGGTCAGAGATCAGACAACACCCTGGAAAACCATAACAGCGGCCACTTTCCACCCAGCAAGAGCCTGAATCCTCCCACAGCTGGGTCCAGCCTTGGGCAGGGACTGTCCTGCCAGCTGGCACCTCAGGCTTATCTAGAGTGCCTGGGCAGGGGAGGGGTTGTCTGTCTGCAGGGATAGGACAGGATTTTGAGCCGGAAAAGGCAGCCAGCAGGAAGAAAGGCACAGCAGTGAGGCACAGGCATGGAAGGGCAAATTTAAGGATTAAATAAAATTTAATCAACAGTCAAGATTAACAGTATTTCTTGTTTTATTTTTTTGAGGCAAGATCTCACTCTATAACCCAGGCTGGGCTGAACTTGTGATACTCCTGCCTCTGCTGCCTGAGTGCTGGGATTACCTGGGGTTGGATTATACATATAAATGTTAGGTGCCGTAGAGTTGGGTTCTGCTCAGAGAGACCGTCATACGGTTTTCAATGGCTGATTGTTTCAAGATTGTTTTTGGGAGTGGACTGCCACATCCTTTTCCCAATATATAGAAATACATGTTATAAAATAGTTTATAAAATATAGTAATATACTAACATGATAATGTGATTGTTATGTCATTAGATGCCTGCAGCCGTAGCTCTGTGGCAGCTGATCCTGTCAGATCTCTGAAGCTAAGCAGGGTCGGGCCTGGTTAGTATTTGGGTGGGAGACCACCTGGGAACACCAGGTGCTGTAGACTTGGGAAAAGGACCCCGCAACCCACTCCTAAAACTCAATCCGCCATTGAAAGCCCTATGAACAGCAGAGAAGCACTGACAATAGTGTTTCGCCTGTTGTACGTAGTGTTGCTATGAGTTGGATATCGACTTGACGGCACCTAACAGCAATGTCATGGCTGGAATTTAGCTCAGTTGGTAGAGTGCTTCGCTGCAGTCTCTGAGGTCCTGAGTTCAATTCCCAGCACCGCAAAGATGGGAGAAGGGCCTGGCAATCCACTCCCAAGGCAATCCCGAAACAGTCAGCCATTGAAAACCCTATGAGGGTCACTATGAGTCGGATACCGACTCGACGGCACCTAACAACAACAGCAATGTCATCACATAATTTTAATATATAATACATTTTATGATATATTTTATGGCATTTTATAATGAAATTTTATATCATTATATATAACATATTATATATGTGTGTATATATATATTTATTTTACTTTATTTTATTAATTTATTTATTTTCTTTTTCTTGGCCTGTCGTTTTTTTGTGTTGCTGGGGATGGAACCCAGGGCCTGGCCTACACTAGGGAAACACTCTACTACTGAACTACATTCCCAGGCCAAAAACTATTTCTTACCCTAATGATTTGGTTTTTTGCCGCCCCTCTAAATTTTGCTTCCTTGCAGAAAATCTCACTGGCCCGGCCTACTTCTCAAGCTGGAACCAGCGAAGGAAGATTCACAACTGGGAGAGCAGATCCCGCCCCCAGATCCAAACCACGCCCCCATACTGTTAGGCCCCGCCCACCACGACCGCTGCCCTCCCACCCTTCCAGGACTCGAGCTGTGCGGTGGCCCTCGCGCGCACCTCGCGTCACTTCCGGGGCGGTGGCGAGAGCGAGGCCGAGTTCCGTCCGTGGGGGAGCGGCTGCTGCGGCGGTGCAGGAGGCCGGGCCCGGGCGCCAAGGGACCGACGGACGCGCGGGCGGGCGGCCAGGAGCCATGGAGCGCGGCCCTGGGGCCGGGGGACGCGGGCCGGGGCGGTGAGTGCGAGGCGGAAGCGGGCAGGCTGCCGGGTGCCGCTGCGGCCGTTTGCGGGGCCGGGCCGGGCCGCGCGGCCACGGTTGGGCGACCGGACCCGAGCGCTGTCCCCCTGGCGGGTCCTGTCCGACGGCCCGGGGCGGGAGCGGGGCGCGCGGGGCGGCGGCACCTACCCGGCCAAGCCTCGGCGTGGGGCGAGCGCCCTCCGTCCTGGGGTCCCGGCCGTGTCCAGGCAGAGTGGCGGACACTGTCCGAGGCCCGACCCCCCCGCCGCCACACCCTGGCCCTTCGCGGGCCCCCAGGAGCCGCCTCGGGGCGCTGTCAGCTTCCTCCTGCCCCCCACGACCCCCGAGCAGGCCCTGGTTCCCTCTGCTCCCCAGGCGTGGTCCCCCACCCGTGGTGTCCACCCCGGCCCAGGACTCTGCCCCAGCTCCCGGTTTGCCCCCAGGACAAAGTCCAGATTGCAGCAGCAGCTGGGCTCAGGGGTGCAGCCCGACTTGGCTCCCCTCTGTGCCCCGCTTCCTGCTCCCCCTCTTACTCCTATCGTCTGCCCCAGCCTACAGAACCGTCCGTCACATCCTGGTTTTAGCTCGGGGTTCTTCTGCCTTTCCTGTCCTCGGTCACCTGGCCACTTTCTTCGCGCCTTGCAGGCTGCACCTTCCTCCAGGCGTCTTTCCCACCGATGGCTGGGTGACAGGCCACTGCGCGCAGCCATATGTAGGTCGTCTTAGAGGGCTGCACTTGACCTGTCCCTTTTCGGTCCTTGAAGCAGCAGCGCTCGAGTGGGGCCTGGGTGAGGGGTGGCTGGTTATGTAGTCACTATAGTCAGGCCCTTGGGTGCCAGAGAGGTGCGCCCAGTGAGTGAGACATCCGGGCGTGCATTGCCCAGTCTCCCCCATCAGTGACAATCAGGGGCGTCCCAGGTGCCTGTGGCCCAAGAAGACCCAGGCCTCTTCACTGTCAGAGCTGGCAGACCCTGGGGGCTTTTATCTTCCTCCTGTGGCTGGCTTCCCCCTTTCCTCTTGCTGCTTAACAGATGATTACTGAGCAGAAGCTGGCGCTTCCTGGTGCTGCCTGCATGGAGTTTCTAGTTGAGGGGTGGGGATCCCGTTACATGTCTAAATGCAAGCTGCAGTGCGTGCTATGCAGATGAACCTGGAGTCTCAAGAATATGTCGGGGGGCCTGGCCCGGCATGGACAACTCAGATCCCTGGGAGTAAAATATGAATTGGGGGTGTGATAAGCAAGGACAGGCTTGTAGGGTTAGAGCAGGGTTCTTCAGCAAGGGAACTGAGGCCCTGAGGCAGAAGGGAGCTGTCTGGGGAGCTGAATGCAAGATGAGGGAGACCCAATAGGTTGGCTGCGCCCAGCTGCAGGCCTGGTAGGCTGTGGTGAGGGATGTGAGCTCCTGGGAGGCCACGGGGACGCCCTGAAAGGGAGGTAGCGTGGTGATCGGGTTTGTGCTGTGGCAGGGTTGGGGGGAAGCCGGGGGAAATGGCCGGGAATAGGGTGAGGCTGGCTGAGAAGAACCCAAGGAAGGCGGGGACGGGGGTGCAGGCGGGGGTCAGGTGCTGCTGGAAGACAGGCCTGGGGTGCACTGGATGGGACTTGAAGGGTGGAAGGAAGCGGCATGCTTTAGTGGTGGGCCTTGTCCAACCATATTGTCCAGGGCTGGCAGGGGCCTCCCGCCTGTCCCCGGGGCTCACTCAGGCCTTCCTCCCAGACTGCACACTGGTTCCAGCCCCCCAGCACCAGGAAGCTCGGACCTCTGCCTTTTTGAGAGGATGTTGAAGCCCAAGTTCTCGACCTTGACCCTGGGGCTTGGGTCCTTCCTGAGGGGTGTGTGTCCTGGGCCCTGCAGCGTGCTGAGCAGTGCCTGCCCTCCTCCCATTCCATGCCAGGAGCTCCCCCACTTGTGACAGCTACACATGTCCCCAGACCTTGGCCAGTGTCCCCTGGGAGAAGAATTACCTCTATTTGAGACTGTATCACAGACTGTCCCATTTGAAGTGTTAGTGCATGACATTCGCATCACACCTGGGAGCTGGGGACTCCTTGATGCCATCCTTGTCCACACCGTGACTTTCAGAGCTCTCTTCCCTGTGTGCCACTGGATCTGGTGGCCAAGATGTGGCTCTTGCCAGCCCCTGGCCTCCCATCTCTGGCCCCAAGGCCTCAAGTGTGTTTCTGGGCTCCCTAGTAGTGCCTGTGGCCCACAGCCATGTTCGCTGCGTGTGTCCCCATCTGCGTCCGACCCGGGTCCCCCCAGCCCCATGGTACTCAGCTGCTGTGATCCAGAAGCTGAGCGCCCACGTATTCTGTGGCTGGAGCGGAGCTGGCGTTTCCTGCTCCCCTTCCAGCCTGTGAGGGAAGCGGGATCAGTGGTGGGGCTTCTGGGGCTCTGCTTTCACATCTTTCTGTCTGGCAGCTCTGAACAGGATGGAAGTTGCTCTGGCCACTTGGCTGTTGTCAGTGTGACACATCTCATGGTGCCCTGCGGAAAGGAGGGGCGCCTGAGTTCCCACTCTGAGCCGGGCCCCTCAGCCCCTGCTTACGTCTCCCCTTGGCATTTTGAGGTGAGGGAGCTGAGCCCACGGTGCTCCAGGACTGGCCCAGGCTATGGCGCCCTGAGTTTGAGAGCCCCGCCCCGCCCGCGCCCGGGAAGGTCCATGGTCCCAGCCGCTTGGGGCCTCGAGTGGGCTGTGCATCCTGTCTTTGTTTCCCAAGCCTTTGTGTCTTATTTCCTCTGCTGGGCTCCTGTCTCTGGACACCTAGGTCCCGGGCACGCGGGACACAGGAGAGCAGCCTGTGGGGCCTTTGGTTCCTTCAGTGCCTGGCGCTGTCACCTGGTGGGGACCATGACCCCTTGAAAGAGTTTGCTGAGCTGGGCTTTGGGCAGGGCCTGGGCCTGAGGAGGTCTCCCTAGTTTCCAAGTGGGGAACGCAGGCCGGTGGTGCTGGGGTGCTGCAGGCCTCAGGGCTGGCGTGGTGAGAGCTGGGGATGGCCAGCTGGGGAGGGTGGCAGGCAGGCTGACGGGGCCCGCGCTGGGCCACACCGTCAAGGGTGCAGGGGTCTGAGAAGGAAAAGCTGGGGGTCTGTGGGAGGCCAGGGGGCCTCAGGCCCCCTGGGTATGGGCGCACTCCTCCCTACCCAGCCTTACCCCAGCTTCCCAGAGTGAGCCGCACCTCCCTGTCCCTGCAGGGTTTCCCGCTGCATGACATGGAGGCCTGTGGCTGTGAGGCTCCCCGGGGCTCGGCTCGGACCACGATGGCGCTGGGCTGCGGCCTCCTAACGGGGCTCTTGTCTGGGGCGGTGTCCCGGGAGCCGCCCTCTCCACTGCCCTCATCTCGCAGCACCCCCACGCTCCCCCTGCCGCGCGAGGCCAGCGCGCGCCATGAACGGCCTGTCAGTCAGCGAGCTGTGCTGCCTCTTCTGCTGCCCGCCCTGCCCCGGTCGCATCGCCGCCAAGCTGGCCTTCCTGCCGCCCGAGCCCACCTACTCGCTGCTGCCAGAGCCTGAGCCAGGGCCAGGCGGGGCCGGGGCCGCCCCGTCGGGAGCCCTACGGACCTCGGCAGGCACCCCGGGGCGCTGGAAGGTGCACCTGACGGAGCGTGCTGACTTCCAGTACAGCCAGCGCGAGCTGGACACTGTGGAGGTCTTCCTGACCAAGAGCGCGCGTGGGAACCGCATCTCCTGCATGTATGTGCGCTGCGCGCCTGGTGCCAGGTGAGACCCGGTGGGGCGGGGCTCGGGGGCTGGCGGCCCTGCAGGGTCAGCAGGGCAAGGCCGCCTGGCTAGGACGGACCCTCTGGTCTTGGTGAGGGTACCAAGACGGGGTGGCTCCTCCTGGCTGGGGAGGCCAGCGAGTCCTGCAGCCCCACCCCTTGGCCACTGCCTCGCTGCCCGCTCTCTGGGTGGTTCTTCCCAGGTCCCTGCTGAGGGGTGAGGCAGAGGGGTGAGGCAGAGACCGGGTGGATCCTGGGTGGGGTCTGAGTCCAAAGGGCAAGTGTGGACCTGTGGCCAGGGTGGCGGCGCTGGAGGAAGCTGCCCTTGGCCTGACCTGGCCTTCCAGGCTGGCCAAGGCCTATGACCAGAATTGGTTTTTAAAATTTTTTTTCTTTTTTTTGCAGTGCTGGGGATTGAACCCAGGGCCTTGTGCATGCTGGTGCTTTACCACTGAGCTATATCCCCAGCCCCCAGAATTGGCATGATTTGTTGGGAGGCGTGGTGGGGTCCAGCTGCCTCCCAACATTAAAGGGGTCATTTCTCAAGAGGGTGGATGGTGCTGCCCACCAGGCAGCAGCACAAGTGGGCCACCCCGGGGCTGTGCAGGCCACTGCAGGAGACCTTCCACTGCAGACGGCCGCTGTCCAGGGGCTGGAAGTGGTGGCCGGTGGGGGTCCCTGAGCTTACTGAGTGGTCCACCTGGCTGGACACACAGTCCCCTTCTGATAGGAAGCCTGAGGCCTGCCAGCCACCGGCACAGCAGGAACGGGCCGCTCAGGGCTGCCTAGCCCTGGTGACCTGGCCCCAGCCAGCTCCCTTCCTGTCCTTGTGGGACCCTGTGACAGTCTCTTGTCGCCCGATTGTGCCCCCAGGTACACTGTTCTCTTTTCGCATGGCAACGCGGTGGACCTGGGCCAGATGAGCAGCTTCTACATCGGCCTGGGGACCCGCATCAGCTGCAACATCTTCTCCTACGACTACTCGGGCTATGGCGTGAGCTCTGGCCGGCCCTCTGAGAAGAACCTCTACGCCGACATCGACGCTGCCTGGCAGGCCCTGCGCACCAGGTGAGCATGGGCTTGGCCCATGAGTGACCCCTTCCCTGAGTGGAAGGCGCGCTGGGTGCTCTCGCCCTCTAGTATGGTCTCCCCTGGCCTGGGAGCTGCCCCTGGGTACTTTTCTGGGCTGGGGCCTGAGGCCCTTCTGCCTGGTGTGGGGGGCACGGGTGCACAGGGGCGGTCTCTGGACTTGGGGGCTGATCCCAGAGTGCACCTCAGGTGCCCTGGAGCAGTGGGTGGGCTGGGTGCAGGCCTGGGCACTCGGCCCTTTTACAAAGACCCTCTTCCCCCCATCCAGGCTCTAGACCCTCCAGCGCTCACTGAGGCGCAACCCTTGGCCCCTCACCATGGCTGACGGGGCAGCTGGCCTCAGGGCTGCTTGCGCAGATCAACCTGGCCCTTCTGGCCCTTGGGTCCACGCCTCCGGCAGGCCCAGGTGCAGCGCTCAGGAGGTGGCAGCCCTGGGGACAGACATGGGAGCACTGGTTGCCCTAGTGATGGGCCAGGCTCTCTCCCCTGCCGTCACATCACTGGGGACCCGAGTGTCCCTCCCTGCCATGTGGGCACACATGTCCTTAGCCGCTTGGGCCCCCCTGGCCCCACTGCCTGGGGCCTGGCAGCATCACACCCCACCTGGGTGGCCTCGAGCTCTGTCCAGCTGTCCTGCCCACAGCCCTGGCCTCCAGGGCCTCCAAGGCCCAGGGAGGAAGAGGCTCTTGGGATGGCCAGGTCGGCCCCTGCAGACGTCCACCATGCAGTGGCCGCTCTTGTACTGGCTGACAGCTGTGCCTGCACTCAGCACCAAGGGGCCAGGGGATGGGGCCAGGACACCCATCTAGTGGACTTCAGGTGGCACAGACCGACATTGGACGCCTGGAGTCAGGGTCAGGGCTTGGAGCCCGGTGTGGACGGGTGGGTCAGTGGGCCCTGGGGCTGGGGGTGGTGGTGGCGCAGGCAGGAGGGGCAGTGGAGGCAGTGCACTGTTGAGCCGGTAAAGTGCTGGGCTGGCCCTGCTGGGCAGGAGGCTTGTGAACTGAGCAGGGTGGGGGCACCATTAGGCGGGGGCAGCTCAGAGGAGGGGGTACCCACGGACTGCATTGTAATAAGCCTCTAATTGGGCACGGAGCACCCAGGGGAGCCCCCAAACTGGGCTGACTAGCTGCATAAATTCCCCCACAATCCAGGGGTGGGAGGGGTTCCCAGAGGTAGCCCGCCCCATCGCCAGCTCTCGGGGTAGGTTCTCCAGACCAGGAAGGCGGGGACTGGCGCAGGAGAGGGATGGGGGCGGCTGGTGGCCAGGAACAGCCAGGGAGTCGCCAGTGGCTGCCCACCAGGTGACTCCTGGCGCGTGGTCTAAGTAGCGAGAGGAGCCAGGAAAGCCAGGGAGTGGTGCCTCTGTCCGGGCAGGGTCGCCCTGCATCCTGGAGGTTGGGCAGGGCCTGCTGACCCTGCCGCCCTTGCCGCCAGGTACGGCATCAGCCCGGACAGCATCATCCTGTACGGGCAGAGCATCGGCACGGTGCCCACGGTGGACCTGGCCTCACGCTACGAGTGCGCCGCCGTGGTCCTGCACTCGCCGCTTACCTCGGGCATGCGCGTAGCCTTCCCCGACACCAGGAAGACCTACTGCTTCGACGCGTTCCCCAAGTGAGCGGGATGCGGGGGGCCGGGGGCGGGCCGAGGGCCACGGGCAGGCGGGGCACCGAGGCCTGACGCCCGCTTCACCCCCAGCATCGAAAAGGTGTCCCGGATCACGTCGCCCGTGCTCATCATCCATGGCACTGAGGACGAGGTGATCGACTTCTCACACGGGCTGGCGCTGTATGAGCGCTGCCCCAAGGCGGTGGAGCCCCTGTGGGTGGAGGGCGCCGGCCACAACGACATCGAGCTGTACAGTCAGTACCTGGAGCGCCTGCGCCGCTTCATCTCCCAGGAGCTGCCCGGCCAGCGCGCCTAGGCCAGGGCGGCGCGCCGCGCCGGGACCTCAGCAATAAAGCGGCCGCCGGACTGGACTCATCCCGCTGCGGCCGGGGGCTGCATGTAGACCCCTGGCCACCCAGGTTCCAGGCGGCGGGCAGGTAGTCGAGACCCTGCCCCGGCCCTGGGGCCACGGACTGAGCCGGCAGCGAAGCCGCGCTGGCTTCCTTTTGGAAGCAAAAAGGCGGAACACGTGGAAACAAATTAAAGATTTAAGATTTTAGGGTTCCGCTCTCTTTTCATGGGTCGCGCGCGCTCCCGAGGGCCGAGGTAAGGCTATGGTGACGGGGAGGCGCGGGGTGTCGGTCGCAGCCCCTGCCGTACTCCCTGGCGACTCCCGCCAGTCCTGCGGATCCCTAGATCCAGACTAGGCGCACCAGCCGCCTCCTTGCAAAGCGGGGGCCGAGGGCCGGCGAGGGCAGCGGGCGGCTCGGGGAGGCCTCTGGCCCTGGGCTGGGGAGCTGGGGCAGGGGCCGGAGGGCTCTGCGTCCTCCAGGGCAGGGGCTCCAACGCTGGCACCCGACGGCTGCCTGCCTTGGGGTCAGCGGCGGTGTCTGTATCGCATAACCAACGGCCAGTGAGGCCGGGTCCAGAGCCGCCTCCGCCCAGCCCTGTTCCGTGGCCCCTTTAAGGAATGGGGGGGTGCCTCGGCCTAGAGGCGGGGAAGTCGCCACGGGGGCGTGGCCTCACGTCACGTGCGAGGCTTGGCCCCGGGCGGAAGCGGAAGTGATGCCCGCGCACCGGGAAGTACAGGCGGTGTAACTGCAGCTAGGACTGCGGAGGAGGAAGCGAGCCGGCGGTAAGTGGCCGCGGCTGGACTCTTCCTCCCGCCCCGCCCCGCCCCCCCCGACTCCCGCGCCGTCGCTCTCAGCCATGAGCCGCGCCCTCGCCCGCCTCGGCAGTGCCTGCCCCGCGCGCGTCCCGCCGGGTGCAAAGGGGAAGGCGCCCGGGAGGAGTGGGCGGGGCAGCTGCTGGGGCCGAGACCCGGCTTGTGAGTTGAAAGCCCGGGGTCGCTTTGCAGCCCAGGGGCGTTTGGGACGAGCTGAACCGAATCGGGGAGCGTCTGTGCCTCCGGCCCGGTTCCCCCTTGCCCCAGGACCTTTGCACAGGCTGAGTGCCTCGCTGCGTCCCGCTCCGTGCCGGGACTCCGCGTGTTCCGTGTTTTCTGACGAGTCTGCCTTCCTTTACATCGCCGACGACAGTGTTTCCACCCCCAACACCTCCTCTTCCATCCTGTCCCCCTGCCCAGTGCCCCCACTGGCCCCTGGGCGCTGATCTTGTTGCAGAGTGTAACGTGTTTGACACCATCATAACCCAGGCTGCCAAGAGCTGGGACTCCGCTATGTCCTCGGTGCAACGAAGCAGCAGCAGCTCAGGTACATGGTAAAATAAATAAACAAATAAGTAAATAAAAATAAGATGGAAGGAGCCCAAAAGCGTGTTTGGTGAAAAGTTAAGGGTTCTCCCCATTTCTGACCTCCTAGGTCAGTTCTCTGGGGCGCAGATAAACCAGTTTCTTCCGTCTATATCAACAGAGAAACTGGCAATACAGCCACACGTGGGCTGGGCGGATACAGATACAGGTTCTGGGGGAACCCAGAGCCTCACGTGTTTCTACAAAAGGCTGAGCACTTTGCCAGGGTTTTTTTTCACTGTCGCTTAGTGTTCTGTCTGCTGGGACACGGGTTGGACTCATTTAATTTTGGTGTCCGCACAGGATTTTATTAGTATTATGATCCATTTATCCTCTTTCCTGTTGGTGAAATGTAGGTTCTTTGCAGTCTTCATAATGAGCAACACTAGGTTTTCTTATTTTTTTCTTTTTCTTTACTGGGGGGTTGAACATGCTAGGCAACTGCTCTACCAATGGGCTGCACCACCAGTCCCCCCCTTTTGTTTTTATTTTTGAGAAAGGGTTTCTCTGAGTTGCACAGTCTGCTTCTGGCCTGGAATGCAGCATCCTGTCTGGGCCTTCCGAGTCAATGGGACCACAGGTGCTGTGCGTCACAGCAAATATTGCAAAGAGCTTTCTATAGATCTCTGTCCCATACATCCAGAGAGCTACAGAAAGTTCTTTGAACCAGGGAACCAGGTTGTATCAAGTTGCCTTTGCAAACACTTGATTTCAGGTCTGGTAGGCATTGAGCTCCTACAGCTGTGCCACTGTGGCCTCCGATCCGGTCAGATCTCAGAACCTAAGCAGGGTGGGGCTTGATTAGTCCTTGGATGGGAGACTGCCTGGGAACACCAGGTGCTGTAGGCTTGGGACACAGACTGGGCAACCCACTCCCAAAAATCAACCTGCCATTGAAAACCCTGTGAAGAGCAGAGAAGCACTGACAGAGTAGTGTTTCGTCTGTTGTATGTAGGGTTGCCATGAGTCAGACACCAACTCGACAGCACCTAACAACAACAACAAGGCATCAAGTAGTATTTCACTGTAGCTTTGAGTTTTCTATAAATATAATCAACTTTTTGTTTTTTTTCCTTTTATTTCTTGTTTTGGTACTGGGGGCCAACTCATCTTTTCTATGTTCTTGAGACCTGGTCTTATTCTGTAGCCCAGGGTGGCTTCCCAAGTGCTAGGATCACAGGCGGGGGCCACCACGCCCAACTAGCCACTTTTTATTTTTCTCTAGTACTGGAGGGTTGAACCCAGGTTCTCCCACATGCTCTGCAAGTTCTCTACTGCCGAACTGCACCCCTAGCTGCCCCCCCCTTTTTTTGTCAGTACTGGGGGTTGAACTCAGGGCCTCGCACTTACATGCTTTGCAAGTCCCTAGCTCACTTTTTACTTGTTTCTTTTTCTGCAATACTGGGGAGTTGAACTCAGAGCCTCACAAATGATTTTTGCAAGTGATGTACCACTGAGCCACACACTGCAGCCCATTTTTTACTTGGTATTTTGAGACAGGGTCTCGATAAATTATGTAGGTTGCCTCTGGCCTTGAACTCGGGATCCACCTGCCTCTGCCTCCGTGTACCAAGCCTTGGCTCATGTTTTACTTTTTGAGACAGGGTCTTGCTGAGTTGTGCAGGCTTCTGGTCTTGAACCTGGGATCCTCCTGATGCTGCTTCCCGAGGGGCTGGGATTACAGGCTTGGCCACCACACCTGGCTATTGTCCACTTTTTAATGCTCTGTCAGACTTACTTTCTGTTAGTCATTTCTGCCACTAATGATACTTATTTTGAAATTGGAAAATGTATAGTTATTTAGAAACATCTATATACTCGAAGGGGCTGGGATTTAGCTCAGTTGGTAGAGCACTGCTCTGCAGTCTCTGAGGTCCCGAGTTCAATTCTCAGCACCGCAAAAATGTGAGAAGGGCCTGGCAATCCACTCCCAAGGCAATCCCGAAGCACTCAGCCATTGAAAACCCTATGAGGGTCGCTATGAGTTGGATACCAACTTGATGGCACCTAACAACAACAACGTATACTCGAAACCCATTTGTATTTCATGTTCTTTCCCCAGTTTTCTGTTGGGTTGTTGGGATTATTGTTTTCTGGGAGCTTTATATATTAAGGAAACTAGCCTTTTTGCCAGTTAAAAGTGTCACTTCAATCTTTCATTTGTTGTATTTTTTTTAAGCCAGGCACTTAAAGCTATTAACTTTAGTTATTGGTTTCTGTTGTTGTTTTTCTAAAATTATTTTTCAATAAGGGCTTCTGTGTTTTTGTCATGCTCAGAAATCTCCTTTCCACTCCAAGATTATAAAACACTTAATATTTTCTTCTAGAGGTGTTACAGTTTCTTTTTCTATATACACCTAAATTTTTTGTCTAATTTTAGAAGTTGTGGCTGGTAAGCAGCAAGCCTTTTTATTTCCAAATCGTTTGTCCTGACTCAATTTCCCCTTAAAAAATACATTATTTGCCCCCTGAAGTATTGTCTCTATTGTATGCCAAACAGGACTGCTGCCTCGGGTTGCGGAAACCTTGGTGCCTGAGTCCTTCATGCGCAGAGGCCTTGTCTCTCTTTGTTCTTGGGCACGTTTGGCTTTTCTCATGAACATCTAGACAAGTTCCTCTCATTCCCTTACCCTGATCCTTTTTGAAAAAGCTGGAGATGGCTTTGCTGTGTAGATTAAATTGTGGCAAAGCTATGACCTTTTTAAAAATCCTTTTACTTGCAGGATTTGGGGGCTGAACCCCTGTCCTTGCACATACTTTATAAGTGCTCTACCACCGAGCTGCACCCCCAGCGCTTTTTTATTCTTTTTTTCCTTCCCATATTGGGGGTTGAACCCAGGGCCTTGCGCTTGCATTCTCTGCAAGTGCTGGACCACTGAGCTGCACCCTCAGCCCATTTTTTTACTTTTTGAGACAGAGTCTCACTAAATTACGCAAACTGTCTCTGGTGTTGAACTTGAGATCCTCTCACCTCCGCCTCCCAAGCCACTGGGATTACAGGCATGCGCCACTGCGCCCAGCTTTTTGCCTTTTTATTCTTTGAATCCGGGTCTTGCTAAGTTACAAAGGCTGTCTCTGGCCTCAAACCTGCTATCCTCCTGTCTCACCTCCCGAGTTGCTGGGATCACAGGCCACCATGCATGACCAAAACTGTGATCTTAAGGTAGCTGGTCGAGGACGTCACTGTGGTCCTTCTGACGCTCGTTCCACTGGCTTGGCTCTCCCTCCCACACTGTACCTGACGAGCTGATGACAGCAGCTGGATCCTGGGCCCTTGGCCCACCATGAATGGAGACTGTGTGGCCTGGAGTGTCCACCGGGAGAGCCAAAGGGACTGACTCGCTGGGAGCAGCAACTGTGGCAGACATGGCTGCCCTGGACTCACACGCCTACCTCCCCTCAGTCCAGAGTGCGGCCTCTCGGAGAAGCCAGGCACCCTGGCTGGCTTCTGCTCAGCCCCTTTGCCCTGGCAGCTCTGGGGCCTCACATCCTGTGGCGTGGGCCAGCAGGACGCATCCATGGGCTTCGTCGTCCACGGTTTCCATCATCTGCGTGGAGGTTCCGGAGGAGGAGGGGGATGATTGCCACTCCCTCCAATGCCCTCAGTGGCCTCTGGCCTGGCATGGGGCCTCAGGGGCAAGGCCACTTCCTCCCTCGCCCTGGACTCGGCTCAGAGTGCTGAGTGCTGGGTTTGAGGCAAGCACTGTGCAGGGAGCAGCAAGGCACCCCAGTGTGAGCACCAGGCAGCCGGTCGGTGGACTCGGCCAGGTGCTGTCAGCAGCTGCCACAGCCCCCGGGCAACTGGGCCTCTCTCCCTCTGCCTGCCCATCTTGGATTCTGCCGCAGCCGGGGCGATCTTCCCAACAACCCTGGGCCTCTGCAGTCTCTGTCCCCAGTGCCCCCGAGAGATGAAACCCCTGGGACCCTGGCCAGGCTCTGCAGCACCGATGTCACCCTGCTGTGGCAGCAGATGGCTCTGGAGTGAAATAGTGATACAAGCCCCGCAGCGCTGTACCACCTGGCCCCAGCCCATTTTGTGCTCTGGTCCCTGCCCTGTCCTCTGGGGAGGAGCTCAACCAGGTGCTCTGGGAAGCCCACTGCTCTTAGTAGGGTGCCCTTAAAAATGTCACCACTCAAGGCTGGGTGCGGGAGCCACACCTGTCATCCTAGCATCTCGGGAGGCAGAGGCAGGAGGATCGTGGGTTCAAGGCCAGAGGCTGCCTGTACAATTTAGCAAGACTATCTCAAAATAAGAATTTGATAAAGGGCTGGGGGTGCGGCTCAGTGGTAGAGCACTTGCCTAGCATGCGTGAGGCCCTGGAGTTAACTGCCCAGTACTGCAAGAAAATGCCAGCACCTGGGAGGCTGAAACTGGAGGATGGGCAGGTTCAAGGCCAGCCTGTGCCACATAGGGAGAACCTGGTTAACAAAACAAAAAACTGTTCTCGCTGCCCACCTGGCTCTGGTAGAGGGGGTGAGAACTTAGAAAGGGCTTTTTATCTCCTTTAAGAAACCATGTGGCTGGGTGTGGCGGCGCATGCCTGTCATCCCTGCGACTCAGGAGGCAGAGGCAGGAGGATCACAAGTTCCAGGCCAGAGGCAGCCTGAGAAACTCAGACCCTGACTCAAAATAAAAAATGGGCTGTGGGTGCAGCTCAGTGGTACAGCACTTGCAGAGTATGTGCAAGGCCCTGGGTTCAACTACCAAGTGCCACAAAAACCAAGAAACAGAAAGGGAGACCATGAATGTAAGAGACTGTGGAGGCCACAGGCCCATCTGGGCCGTGCAGCCCGGGCACTGGGTGTCTCCTCCCGGCCTGTGGATAAAAGCCCCTTTGTGATGGACCCGTGGTCTGTGTGGTGCTTGCTTCCTCAGGGCTGTGGCTCTGGATTCAGCAACAGGAGCTGGGGGCCCTTAGCAAGTGCAATGACGTGCTTCCCCCTCCCCGCTCGAGGCAAGCCCCTAGCACCAGCGCGTGAACCCCAAAGGGCTCTTGGCAAGACCCCCAGGCTGACACTTCCCATGCAGCACCACAGTATGGCCTCATTCTGTCCCCCACCAGGAGCGCAAACCCCAAAGGGAGGAGGCCAGCCCTTTGGATGTGGCCCCTCAGCCTGGCAGAGCCTGCATCCTCAGTCTTCCCTGATCTCTCAGCTGCTGCCCATCCAGTGGCCACCACCAGACCATAGTAAATAATTTAACCAGCCCACGCTGGCGTGGAGATCATGCGGCTAGGCGGTGCAGTACCAGCTGTATATTAGAAAGTGTGCCTTAATTGGGCTGGAGATTTAGCTCAGTGGTAGGGCGCTTGCCTATCAGGTGTGAAGCCCAGGGTTCAATCCCCAGTACCAAAAAGAAACAAAACAAGAAAATGTGCCTTAACTTACATAAATACTGTGCCACCAAGGCAATATGCCTGCAGCTGTAGCCCTGTGGCATCCGATCCCGTCAGATCTCGGAAGCTACGCAGGGTAGGGCCTGGTTAGTACTTGGATGGGAGACCACCAGGGAACACCATGTACTGTAGGCTTGGGAGAAGGACCCGGCAACCCACTCCCCCCAAAAAATCAATCTGCCATTGAAAACCCTATGAACAGCAGAGAAGCATGACAATAGTGTTTTGCCTGTTTTATGTAGGTAGGGTCGCTATGAGTCCGATACCGACTCGACTGCACCTAACAACAACTAACAGCAAGGCAATATGCCCCACCCAAAGGTCACCAGCAGAGGCCTGGGCTTGTGTTCACAGGCAGGACCAACAGAGATGGAGGGGCCAGCCCTCGAATGCCAGGATGCCCAGTGGTTGCAGAACCTGGTGCCTGCGGCCCAAGGCACCCTCCCTGGAGTTGCCCCCTCACCTCCCCACGGCCCGTGTCCCTTCCATGCCCCTGTGGCCCCAGGCCCCCGAGGCCTTTCCAGAGGTCGCTGTCAACAGGTTGGCAAAAGTCCTCCAGCATGAGCCGCCCACACTGATGGTGAAGAGAGGGCCTGTGTGACCCGGAGCTCTCCTCCCCCACCTGGTCCCGATCGGACGTCCATCCACCAGAGTGGCAACTCTGCTCAGCATCTGACAGCCACTGTCCTGGTCCGCTCAATCACTGACACTGAGGCTAATCCTTCTGTCCCCTCACAAACAGCACAGCGGTACCCTGCCTCCCACTGGCTTCCTTCTGAGAGCTCGGGGCACCGGTGGCCACGTCAAAGGCAGGACGTTCGTGTTTTGAGACCCTGGGCTCGTAGTGACAAGAATGCCCTGAAGCCCCGAAAGAGCGGGGTCTTGGGTGTGCACCACTGATGTAACGCGCTGGTTGCCGCCAGTAAATGCCCCCTTCCCTGGCTCACTCCTCACGCTGGCTCACAATTTCTTTACTTTGGCCTAATTTGGAATTTACGAAGTTGCTGGTCAGTGGCGCGGAGTTCCCTTTGCCCTCTGCCAGCCTGCACTGGGGTGGAGGGCAGCGGGTGCGTGAGGCTCCATGAACTCTGCCCCCAACCACTAATTCTGTAGATTTTTCCTGGGTGGCCCGGTCCCTTCCCACGACAGGCTCCCATCCTGGATCCCAGAGGACGTGGTCCTCACGTCTCCTCCATCTGGCACAAATCTGGGATGGCTCCTAGGGCTTCAGAGGTGCTCCCAGCCTCTTTCGACCTTGACGGTCTGGGGGCTGGCCAGGTGTTTTATAGGATGCCACCTAGCCTGGGTTTGTCTGTGTTCTTGTCAGAGATTTCGGGGTTCAGGAAAGAGACAAGGTGCCCTTTCCCTCCCATCCTGAGGGTGCCTGGGGCCCACACCGTGCAACTTGCACTGCTGACCTTGACTCTGTGCTTCACATGCGACCTTCCATCACCCTACCATCGCAGGAAGCCAGCCAGCCTCAGGCACCTTCTCCTCAGGCACACGGACCTGGGGGCTCCTGTACTGTGGGTGCGCCTCAGTCTGCAACCTCTGCCCTCACCTGTAGCCTGGGAATCTGCTCTTGCTGCTCCAACTGGGCCACTGTCCTGGCATGGACCGACGACACCCCCCTCCTCCCCCCCAACTGCTGCCTGTCTCCTCCTGAGCTCTGCTCTGTGGGCCTCAAGCTTTCTAGACTCCCCTGCACAGGTGCTCTCTGGGAAGGGCAGGTGACCCCCACTCACCGGCACGCAAAGGAGGCCGACTGCCACCTTCTGTGTCGGCCCTGTGGTACTGTGTTAGGATACCAGGGGCCCGTGATGCCCCAACTCCAGTCTCCCGGCCTCAGGTTCTCTTTACCACACGGTCATGACACCCCCGGGGTCTGGCTAGGATTTGTCCCAGCCCTGGTGGCTTTGTGGGCTTGGTGTTGCCCAGAGCAGCTGTGATCACAGCCAGGCAGCCCCTCAGTCCTCCAGCCTTGACTTGGACCTGTGTCATATGAGTTGACCACTCCTTGCGGGTCACTACCAGGACGGGTAACAAAGCATGGCTGTGTGTGGCGGGGGCAGGCTCCATGGCCATGCATATGCTGGCCACCTCCACGTGCAGAGAGGACCTAGCCTGGCTCCCAGGGGATGGCCACAGGCTCAAGCCATCATGTGACTCAGGCCGGATACCTGAGGCCCTGGGGCTGTCCCTCCCAGCCATAGGGATGGGCCCAAGGCGGCTCCTCCTTTGGCCTGGTGTGTCCAAAGGCCTCAACCCATTGCCCTGCGGCGCCTGCCCCTTGCGCTGTTCCCACCGCACTGGTGTGGGGCAGGGGGACCTCAAACATCCAAGTGCATCTTCAAGCCCCAGGTGAAGCCACCTCTGTGACACAGCCCCTGCCCCTCCTCACACCAGCCCCTCCTACCCGCGGGAAACTGCATCTCCAGGGCCAGGGGCTTGCTTCACACTCAAAGACCAGTAGAGGGAAGGGACCCAGCAGGCGCCCCGAGGCAGGGGGTGTTGAGGGGGGAGAACTGGAATTTCTGTGGGCAGGGCGTCCATGTGGCTCACCTCACTGACATTCAAAACCCTAATGGGCCAGCCGCGCGGGCAGGAACGCTGGCGGCCAACGCCCAGGGCACCCACGTGGCCCCGAGGCTTGGGCACCCAAGCCTGGGGGAAAGGGGCAGGTGGGCCGCAGGAAGCCGGGACTCTCCTGCGCAGGCCAGGATTTCGGCTTGTCCTCTCCTATGTGCAGATACCGGTCCCGGTCCCGGGCGTTGCTGGGATCCCCAGAGGCCTCACCAAGCAGGGGAGGGGCTGAAGGACAAGGGGACCCAGGGAGCTGTGACCAGCCAGAGGGCAGAGCTGCCAGGCCAAGTCTGTTAGCTACGAGTGCAGGTGAGGTGGAGAGAGTTGGACACCTAGGGGGTGGGGGCATCAAGGCTGCTGTCCACCCGCGCCCGGGGCCGCCGGGGACCTTGGCGAGCCTGAGCGCCCCGCCCCCTGGAGGCCGCGCCGGCCACTGCACGGCGGCCTCCACAGCCCGGCGGGAGCTAGGAAGGGGCGGGAGCTGGTCGCCCACTTCCGCGCGCCAGCCTCCTGGGGCCTGCGGGTTTGCGGGACCTCGGCCATCTGCAACTCCGGCGTCCTCCCGCTATTTCACAACTTGCCCAGGACGTCCTTGGGGGTCTCCCAGAACCCCCCACCAGCTGGCCTCAGTTCCCCCGTGCCAGTCCCAAGGGTCCTGGGCTTTGACCGGGAAGCAACGCCCACGACCAAGGAGTCCCAGTACGGCAGGGATTCCCCTGCCTCGCCGAGGTACCCCAAGCCCGGCCATTCCGCCATCCCCAGGCCCAGTGGGCCGCGCACGAGTAGCTCCGGAACCGGGCTCGGAAACAAGAACGGACGCAGGGTCGGCCGGGAGGGAGAGGCTCGCCACCTTCGCGGCTCCGCCCGCGGGACACCCGGTTCCCAGGTCGGACAGGCCCCGCCGGGGGTCGCAACGGCGACGAGAAAACCCCTTTAGTGTAGGAGAGGAGCGCCGGGGTGCGCGCTCAAAGCCGGGTCCCAGGCGGAGGGAGGGGGGAAGGGTCGCGCACGTGGCCTGGGGGCGGGGCCGGCGGCTTCCGCACCCCCACCCCCGCCACGTGCGGATCCGAGCCCTACCCCCGCTCTGGAACAGGGGCGCGCCCGGGGCCAAGGTGGAAGCGTCCGGGGAGGGGGAGGGCTCCCGGCGGCCGCGCGCCCCGGCGCGAGGTGGGCGCGCCTGCGAGGAGGCAGGGCGCGCGCCGGGAGGAGGCGTGGTGCTGCCCGGGAGGCGGGGCGTCCGGGACGGGGCGGGGCGCGGCGCGCTCCGGGGACAGGGGCGTGCCGCCGGGGGCGGAGCTCGCGCCCCGGCGTGGGGTGGGGGTGCTCCAGGAAGGGCACGGGGGCGCGCGCCGGGCCGAGGCGGAGCTCCCCGGCCTTGCGTCCCAGCGTGGAGAGGGCGCGCTCGGGCCCGGGCATCCCGGCGCTTTCCGGCGCAGGAGTGGGCGCGCCGGGGGGCGGGCTCCCCGCGCCCCAGCCCCGCCCCCGCCGGTCGCGCGCGGCTCCCGGGGTGGCGGAGGGCGCGCCTGGCGGGGGGCGTGGCCGCGGCGCCCCGAGGGGGCGTCCTCCGGGCGGGGCGGGCCGCGGCCGCCCCCGCGGGCTCCGGTGCGTCAGGGCGCGTCAGGCGGGGCGGGGCGGGCCGAGCGCAGGCGGCGGCGGCGGCGGCGCGCGCCGGGCCTCCTCCTCCTCCTCCTCCTCCTCCTCCGCCTCTGCCTCCCGCACTCGAGCAGCCGCCGCCGGCCGGACGGGCGCCGATCTTGTCGCCTCCGCTCGGCCCGCGCTGCGCGCCCTTGCCCAGGATGTCGGCAGCCGTGGCGTGCGTGGATTACTTCGCCGCCGACGTACTCATGGCCATCTCCTCGGGCGCCGTAGTGCACCGCGGGCGGCCTGGCCCCGAGGGCGCGGGCCCCGCCGCCGGCCTGGATGTACGGACGGCGCTCTGCGAGGCCGCCCCGCCCGGGAGCCCGGGGGCACCCCCTCCGGCCCCCCCCGCCCTTGGCCAGGGCCCCGGCGCCGCCGCCGCCGCACCCCACCTGCTGGCTGCCAGCATCCTGGCCGACCTGCGCGGCGGGCCCGGAGTCGCCCCGGGGGGCGCCTCGCCTGCTTCTTCCTCCTCGGCCACCTCGTCCCCGTCCTCCGGCCGCGCCCCCGGCGCCGCACCCGCCGCCGCCAAGAGCCATCGCTGCCCCTTCCAGGGCTGCGCCAAAGCCTACTACAAGTCCTCGCACCTAAAGTCGCACCTGCGGACGCACACGGGTGAGCCAGGCGGCGACCCTGCCCCGCGCGGGGCGGGTTCCCGAGCCCCCTCCCCCCCCGGGACCCCGAAACTGCGTGGCGCGTGGGGGGGCGGGGAGGGGGGCGCGCCCGGGCCGCCGCCGCGCCGGACGGGAGGGCGGGGCCTCGGTGGGTGGGGCGCGCTCAGGGGGCGTGGCGGCCACGCGGTCGGGCGGCGCGCGAAGGGTGGCCCGGGCGGCGGGGGCTCCGGGCGGTGCCGGGAGTCAGTGGCCGGGCGCGGCTGGGTCATCGCGCGCGATCGTGCTCCCGTCTGACCACCCGCTGGGTCACGCTCCATGTTCCGTTTTGTCTTTTGCGTTTCTGACCCGGCTGGTGGGCACCGTGGTCGGAGCACCGGATTCCGAGTTTTTTTCGGTCCTCCCCTACTTGTCCAGCCTCAGTTTACTTATCAGTGAAGGGAGAGGCGGATCCGCGTTGCCGCCTGCGGGGTGGCCGCGCCGATTCTCCCCGGAGAGTGGCGAAGCGCCTGGCGCGGGGCCAGGGTGGGGGGGATGCCCGGCACATTTTTTATCCCTTCTGTATTTTGCCGAGGTGGAGGGCGCGGTCGGAGCGTTGGATTGGGGTCTGAGTTTCGGGTGGAGGGATATTGGAGAGGGAGCCCCCAAGACGTTTTTCCAGCGTGTTTCCGCATCCCCTACGTCTAACAAGGATCCGCGTAGGTGCGCAAGGGCGCAGGGGGGAGCGAACCAGCCCCACTAAGGATCCTTGAATACCAGCCCCGGGGGCAGCTGGGGGAACTTCGAGCCAGGTGTGCGCCCGTCACCTTTTCACGATGTCAGTTCCTCTCTCCCCACCCCGCTGGGTTTAGCCCTCCGAGCTGGGAATTTGGAGTGGATGATGGGAAGGCGGACCTCGGCGCCTGGCGTGGGTTGGGCCCTTGGAGGGCTCATCTTTTCCAGGGAGCGCAGGCTAGTAGGAGTGGGGGTCTGGGCGTGGGCTGTGTGGCTGCTGGGGTGGGGGCCCTGCCTGGTCCTGCCATTTTCTAGCAAGAGGCTTACCTGTTCTCGCTGTTTTTTAATCTCTTATAAAGGAGGCAGGGGCTGCCTCCCTCTTAGGGTCGTTGTGGGGATCACCCTGGGCAATGGGGCACTCAGAAGGGCCATGGTCCACGGGCGCCCATCCAGGGCACACTCACAGAGAGCACAGGGAAGCCGAGATGGCCCTGCATGCAGTCCCAGGCACACTGCAAAGGCCTCCAACCCCAGGTGGAGGAGAGGAGGCTCTTGCACTGGGTGCCAGGAGCCACCTTGAACTAGAGGCTGGAGAACTGGAGCAGGGTGGGGCAGTGGGCACGGAGGGCGACTTTTCCGTGCTTTTCACCCTGTGCCCCAGGAGTCTGGAGGTTCTGCCACCTTGGCACCTAGCCTTGTGGGGTGTGTGGTTCTGCTGGGAGGCTTGAATTATGCCGAGGCTTCTGTGTGCTGTGGGTGTGCTTTCAGGAGGATGCTTGGGGGTGGTCTGCGAGGACAGCAAGATCAGTTTAGGAGAGAACAGAAAGAGAGGTCCCTCTCTGGGTGGTAGGCTGGGGTCCACGAGCATCCTGGCCTATTCTGAGAGAGGGTTGGAGCTTTTGGGGAGAGGGTCCACGATTTTCTCACTCATCTCTGCCTCCGTCGCCTGACCTGGTTCAGGGAATTAATGGTTTGGGGCTGGTCTGCTCTCTGACCACCCTTCTCAAGCCCAGTGCCCTGGCTTGGTGTGGCCTTCCCCAGACATCCGACTTTCTGGATTCCATGAAGGAGGAGGCCAGGCTGCTTCCCACCGTGTGGCCCAAGGGGTGCTTCTATAGCACCTCCAAAGCTACCAGGGCTGGGACAAATCCTAGCCAGACCCGGGGGTGTCATGAACATGTGGTAAAGAGAACCTGAGGCCGGGAGACTGGAGTTGGGGCATCAAGGGTCGCTGGTATTCTAAGGCAGTACCACAGGGCTCTCTACACAGTGGGGGAGGCAGAGGCCTCCCTCATGAGGCTCCAGTGTCCCCGGCCCCCCTCCCCTGAAAAGCTGTGGGCACTCTGTCCTGAAGCCTGGTTTGTAAGAAGCTGTGGAGACTGGAAAAGCTGTTTTGGCCCTGGGCACCTTTGGAGTCATTTCTGGGGGGCATTTGGGAACTCGTGTGCTAGATGACTTATTCAGGTTCTCCAGTCTCCAAGACCACCATGGGGTTTAAGGGTTTCTGCCCCTGGAAGGGGATTTCTTTTCTCTAGCCTCCAGGGGAGGGGAGACTTCTGGCTCACTCGTTCTGGGAGGCAGGAAGGCCACACTTGTCCTGGGGTCTCACGGCCTGCTAGGTTCACTCTGGGTGTAGGCTCCTGGACAGATCTGGTGTGGAGCGGCAGCCTGCACACCTGTGCCCCACGGACATGGGTTGGGCAGAAATTGGGTCCCCAGCATCTCTCCTTTTCTGGGGACTTCTCTCCTTCGCGTTTAGGGAACAGCAGTTAGTCTTAGCTACTTTAGCCGGCCCAGGAAACCTAGGCAGAGGGCAGGAGGCGGCAGCGGGCAGCCCTGCATCCCTGTGTCTCTGCCCGCTCCAGCGTGGGATAAGGGGGTGGCCGGGGGAGGCTGGAGGGCTTTTTCCCCAGGGCATGTGGCCAGGAGTCGAGTCTGGCTCCCAGTCTTCCAGCCCCGCCGAGCGCCCCTGCGTGGGGCGGAAGGACTTTGGAGGCTGTAGGAGATGTTGACGCTGTTGCCCTGGAGACCGGGATAGAACCGCGATGGGGCGGGGGCGGGAGGAGAGGCTGGCTGAGGCTGGCTGTCGACTCTGCTTTCCAAACCTCCTCCGTCCCCGCCAGCTCCCCTCGGCCCCCAGTGCAGGCAGCTGAGCGCCCCCTGGGATCTCTGATCATCCTCCCCTCCCCGGAGACGGAGCTCAACCTCGAAAGCGGGCTGCAGATCCAAGGTCTCTGCCCTTGGCGCTGAGCTCGACCCTTGGCAACCGCCTCCTCCTCGGGGGTGGGCATCCTGGGCCCCCGCACAGGTACAGCAGTGTTCCTGACCTCCACCCACTCCATGCCAGGCCCTCCCTAGCCGTGACAGCCACACATCCCCAGACATCTTCCAGGGTCCCCTGCGGGGTGGCAGGGACACCCCCAGTTCCACTGTTTTCTAAAAATCCTGTTTACTTAAATCCGGGAAATAATAGCTGGTGCCTTTCTCTTGCAAGCGCTGTGCAAAAGCTCTGTGGGGGCAGAGCGAGTCTCTTCAAACAGGGGAGGGAAAGTGGGCGAGGACAGCATTGGTAGTGGTGGAGGACGGGTATCCTGGGGGAAGAGGCCTCACCCACCAGAGTGGGCTGGTGGAGAACAGCGTGCTGGTGGCATGCAGGGCCTGGCACAGCGATTTTCCGGTGGAGAGGGGCAGGGCAGGCCAGTCCAGGCCAGGCGAAGGGCTATGCTTAATCCCAGGGTGGGTCTGGGGAGGTAGGCCGGGCTTTGCCGAGGAAAATCCGTTTATGGAGAAGGGATTAGGATGGGAGAGGGGTTGAGGGCGGAGCCTGCTCCGAGAGGGAAGGAAGTGGGGGAGGAGTTTGAGGCATGAGGTGCCCAGAAAGCTGTGGTGACCCCAGTTTTCTGATCTGGCAGCCCGAGGGATCGGCGGGGTGGTGGTGGTTACAATGCTGTCTGCTGAAGAGAGCCCTAGAAAGAGAAGCAGATGGGGAAACTGAGGCCCAGGATAGGAAGCAGTTCTTCACCCCATGCTAAGCTGTGATCTTCCTTAGGGTCAGGCTGGCAGTGCTGGGTGGGGCAGTGCTAGGTCTGATAGAGTGCCCAGGGTCAGCCCCCCCAGCCCAGCTCCCAGGGGACAGCAGCTGGGACAGGCCGCAGGCTCCCTAGCTGGTGGGAGGACCCTCCAACATTGCCAGGGTGATAATGACCCCACACCCATGCTTCCTGATAATGGGGACCCAGATGGGCTGGGAGGTGGCCAATGATACCAGCTAAGGAGCTGCCACCAGGGGAGAGTGGCTGGCCTGGGGCTGCTCAGAAAACATACACGTTTGGGGGCCCCGTGGGGGTGGCCCCTCGCTCAGGCTCCAAGGCCCCTGAGAGGAGGGTACTGGTCTGGGTGGGAAGTAGCCAGGTGGCATTGCAGTCCCCTTTCTGTTTGTTTGGTTTGGACACAGAGTCTCAATGTGGAGCTTAGGCTGGCCTTGAACTTGAGGTTCTCCTGCCTCAGGCTCCCGCAGTGCGAGGATTACAGGCCTGGATCCCCGCCCCCCCCCCTTTTTTGCAGTATTAGGGGTTGAACCCAGGGCCTCACACTTGCATATTTTGCAAGTGTACCATTGAGCTGCACCCCCAGATCTTTTTTTTACTTTTTGAGACAGGGTCTCTAAATTACAGACTGCCTCTGGTCTTGAATTTGGGATTCTCCTGTCTCTGTCTCTGGAGTCACTGGGATTACCTGCCTCTCCTCTTTAAGCATAAACAAGTAGGGAATTGGTTCCCACCTGAGGTATGGGGCAGGCATAGCAAAGACTGTAAATGGTGTTGGGAGCTGAACCCAGGACCTCACATGCTTTGCCAGCGCCATTGGTGAGCTGTGCTCCCCCAGCCCTTTTGCATTTATTTTGAGACAGGGTCTGGACAAGTTGCACAGGCTGCTTCAGTCTTCATGTCACTGGGATCACAGGCAACCATCACAGTGCCCAGCAGCCTGCCCTTGCTCTTGCTGGAAGCCTGGCCTCAGTCCTCTCGGTCTGCGGAGTCTACATAGACTCGTTAAATGCCTGCTGCATGCCAGGCCCGAGTAGGGTGCTGCTGGCAACTTGGCTGGGAGCTGGGCACCTGCCCTCTCTGCTCACCGCTGCCTGGGTGGGTGGGGGGCAGACATCACACCTAGAGATGCAAGGAGGGCACCACTCTAAGGGGTGATGCTAAGCAGAGAAGGGGTGGGCAGACTTCACCTTTGACCCTGAGCCAGGGCAGAGCCTGGGAAGCAGTGCACAGTCTGGGTGGCCCAGGCCGGAGCTTCTGGACAACTGCACTGGTTCAGGGGCACACTTCGGGGAGGAGCTGGCCTGGGGTCCTGGACAGATCCTAAAGGTGGTGGGAGTGCCAGGCAGGTGGCATGTGGGGGTGAGGGCTTGAGACCACCCAGGATATACTTAAGATTTTGGATGGAAACAATTGAATGAGTGTAAAGAGACTTTGGTACTGGGGAGTTGAGCCCAGGGCCTCCTGCTTGCTCTTTGCAAGTTCTCAACCACTAAGCCATACTCCCAGCCTGAATGACTGGAAAGAGGAAGCCTCCCGGAAGGGTGGAAGCCTTGGGTTTGAGAGGTCATGGAGAGCAGCAGGTGGGCTGGGCCTGGGGACAGCCAGGAATCAGAAGGTATTAGAGACCGCGGGGTAAGCAGTCCCCCCCCCCCATGCAAAGTCATTAGGAAGGACCTCACCTCTTTCCCATCCTTTCTGCCCAGGGCTCTCGTCGGAGGCCACTTTGTAGGACAGAGGCTTTCTGTCCCCACCGAGTGTGCGAGGGCCCCTTCTTCACCCACCTGCTTCTGCTACAGCCCAGCGGGTGGAGGGAGGAGGTTCCCTATCCGTGAGGAGGGCCCACCCAACCAGGGCAAGCCAGCTACACGGCCCTCTCCATTCCAAGCGCCCTCGGGGCCAGACCCAGCGCCCTTGCCCCCTGTCCCGCGCGCCATAAAGGCCGAGCAAGAAGGTTGAGGCCTGGCCTGGCGCGGCCCCCCTTTGCCAGCGGCTCAGGGCCTCCACGTTCCAGAGGCTGCCTGTCCCCAGTTCACCCGGGCCCGCCTGAGTCAGAGGGTCAAGTCCACTGCGGCCCCGCCCATCGTGCTCTTCCTGCGTGGTCCCCACCCACTGCATCCTTCAGCGCCTCCCTCCACTCAGGTACCCTGGAGCCACCGGATGGCCGCAGCTGGGAATCCACTGCGGGCTTAGCTCTGAGCCGCCACCTTCTGCGCGCCCAAAGTTAACCCCAGTCCCCTCCCTGCGTGTGGGCTGTGAGGTACACTGGCAGGGCCGGGCCAGGTATTTCGGAGGCGGTGCGCCCAAACGCTGCGGGGGCGGGAAGCCGCGCACCCCGGCACCGCCATCCACGTGCGCACGTGCGCGCCCCAGCCGCGCAGCGAGGGGTGGGGCTGGCAGGCGCCCGGGCCTGAGAGGCGACCCTGGCTCGGGCCCCTGCCTCCGGCGGGAGCAGGACCACGTGAGCAGGGCCGGCTGGGGCTGCGGATGTCCCCGCCACCGCTGAGCTACGTGCGGCAGCTGTGTTCCCAGCGGCTGCGGGCGTTCTACTCTGGCGGGCGGCTGTTGCCCGCGGTGCTCGCGTCCCGTGCAACCTGCTTTTTGCAAAATGGAACTGGGTGGGGGGACCAGCCCAAGGCCTGAAAGGGGAAGTAAGCCAGCTGCTGGAGGAACCAGCAGTGATGACCCTGCTCCCCTTCGGCCTCACCCCTCCTGCGCCCTGCAAGATGGCGACAGGACTGCAGGCCCCCACCAGAGGGGGCGGCGCTCCCCCATCCAGGGTCTGCTTCACAGCCGGCGGCGCCGCCCCTTAACTACACTCCCCAGCCCACAGACTGAGCCCTTTGGGGGCTGTCGGATACTTGTCAGGATGGGGGGAGAAATGGAGGTCCCTTCCGGGCCTGTTTTGAGGCCCTTGAGGACGGTCCCCCACCTGCTCCCAAGCCTGCCTCCTGGGTTGTTTGGGGGGAACATCGGCTGTGCAGGAGGCAGAGCCAGGGATTTGGGGGCCTGCTGGTGGTTTAGGAGACAGTTACCCCCCCCTCCCCGCACACACTCCAGGAGGTGGCACCGGCTGCCTGGGATCACAGCCTCCTGAGGACTGGGGGCTCCTCCAGGTTTGAGCGTGGGCCATAGGTACCCAGAGTGTACTGGGTTTTGCCCCCTACCCCGCCACTTCGTCAGGTGCCAGGGGTTGTGGGGAGAAGGCTGGGGTGGGGGAGGGGAGGCTTCCTGGCTCCTTCCTGGGCGGGTGACAGCGGCGCCCCTCCTTGTGACCACGCCTACTTCCCCTCCCCTTCCTCGGTCCTTCTCCCCAAGGAGCCTTGAGCTGCTTATAGTACAAGTGTCACTAGGTCACCCGAGTGCGGCTCTGCCTCGCCCGTGGTCCCTCCAGCCGGCATCTGGTCACCTCTCTATTCCCCCCACCGTGAGCCCCGCTTTAGTCGCCTTCCCTGGTCCCTTCTGTAAGGCTCTGCATCGGATGTCTTGTGGCGATTTGTCCCCCACCAGTGAGCACGTCCCCCCGGGGCCAGTCTGGGTCACTGCAGCCTGCAAGAGATGACTGGCAACCTGGTCCCGCTATGGTTCCCCTGAGGCTAAGCCTTGGGGTCACCGGGGACCCGGTTCTACCCTCTGCCGCCTTCCTCCTCCAGGCTCCGTCTAGTGTCACAAGGAGCATCGCACAGGCGTGTGGACTCCCCTACGTGCGTGTCCCAGCTCTGCCGACACACCTCATTCTCCAAAGGGTCATCCGGAGAACAAACGCCCGGGAGTTCAGGGTCCTGGGTACCCCGCGCGTGTTGTGAGAGCGCGCACGCTTTGGGTGCGTGCGGCCTCTTGGCCCCCGGCCTGGCGCGCAGGACCCGAGCTGGCCTAAGGCCCTGGGGGTCCCCAGTGGACCCGAATGCAAGAGTGCCCCCACCCCGACTCTCCCCAATCCTTGGAGGCACCAGCCTGCTGGGGGGCTACTGGACACACGGTCGTTAACACGGGGCGCGCGTGAGGCCCAGTTATTTGGGCGCGGGGGTCGGGGAACAAGCGGCCAGGGATGGCGACTGTTGGTCCGGGGCCAGACGGGCCAGGCCGCGGGAGCGGTGGGAGGGGTCTGCGAAGGAAGTGGCTGCGTAGTGGCCCGCCCCTGCCCTGCGCCATCTGCTCCGTGGGGCGGGGCGAGTCCTGCTGCGCCTCCGGGCCCCGCCCCTTCCCTCGCGGCGAGTGACCCCTCCCCTGCCAGCCGTTATCCCGGGGGTGGTGGTTCCTGCGGTTCCCTCCTGCTGTCCACCCCTAAAGAGCGTCGTGTTCTAGGCCACGCCACCGGCCCCCCTTACTCCCCCCTTCAGGATCTGGGTTCGGGATCAGCTGCGCCTAAGAGGCAGCAGGTGGCCCGGGGTGTGGCGAGGCCACGAGGATCAGTGGAGGGGTCCCGGCCTGGAAACCTACAGGGCTGCGCCCGTCTTTGCGCCCAGCTGGTCATGTGGAAGAGGAGAGAGTGGTTTAGGATGTCGGGCACCTGGAGGGCTCGCGGCTGTTCCACCGGGAGTGGGTTGGGCTGTGGAGAGAGGACGCCGGGGTGGGGTCGCCGCACTGCCCCATTGCACACGGAGCCCAGGGTGTGCGTTCTGAGCACTGAGGAAACTAAAGCTCGGGGTCCCTTCCCGATGCGCTGCAGTGTCACCAGGGCCCGCACTGGCAGGACTTGGGGAAGCCGGCGGCTCAGGTGTTTGAGGTTCTGCAAACAGCAGACAAACTGATCGGCCGCAGATACTCATTCGGGGCGCCTGACGGGCCTCTCTAGAGCCGTTGGGGGGCTGTCAAAATGGGGTCGACACAGATGATCGGGGCCCTTTGGGATCGGATAGGAACGCTGCTCCCCCGCTGACCGCTGTCTTTCCTCTATCCAGGTGAGCGCCCTTTCGCCTGTGACTGGCCCGGCTGCGACAAGAAGTTCGCGCGCTCCGATGAGCTGGCCCGCCACCACCGGACGCACACCGGCGAGAAGCGCTTCCCTTGCCCCCTGTGCACCAAGCGCTTCACCCGCAGTGACCACCTGACCAAGCACGCCCGCCGCCACCCCGGCTTCCGCCCGGAACTGCTCCGGCGCCCGGGTGCCCGCAGCACGTCGCCCAGCGACTCTCTGCCCTGCAGCCTGGCGGGCAGCCCCGCGCCCAGCCCGGCTGCCAGCCCAGCCCCTGCCGGCCTGTAGGGCCTCTGACCGCCCACCCTGAGCATGGCCCCCAGCTAGGCCTTGGCAGGGACCACCAGCAACAGGACACACCTGCCCTCCGGGGCCCATGATGGGGCCCACCTGCAAAGCCCCAGCACCTTCCAGGTCTGCAGACCCTGAAGACGCCTCTGCCCATCTCAAGGAAGCAGAGAGGGGCTTGAGACTGGACCAGGGCCTGCCCGTCCTGGGCAGTGGCCTCGGGGGTGTCTCTGTAAATAGCCATGATTGTTAAACTCTTCCCATCCTTTCCATGGGGACCCCAGGGGGGTGTCTGGCAGCCCTCCCTCTCGCTCTCCACCACCTTCCTTCCCACAGGGGTGCTGTGGGGGAGGCGGGGGTCTAGGGGAACCCCCCCTGCTCACTGCTTCTCACCCCCACCCCATGTCATTTTCTCCAGGTTGGAACAAAGTATGCACAGAGCCATAGACGAACCGGGGGTTCCCGTAGACCCCTGTCTGTCCCCACCCCACCGAAAGCCATTGGAGATGTTCAGGGAAATGGGGGAGCAGCCACGCTGCCCCCCCAGTTGGGTACTCAATCTCAGGTGTCCACAGGTCCTGCCCGTGGAAGGGGCTGCCCAGCACCCCGGAACAGGGGACCTGGGAGGTGCTAGGGTTTCCGTAGGGTTCAACTCACTTCCGGGCAGGGCAGGGCAGGGGGAGGCGGGGGTGGGGAGCAAATGCCGGTTTATTTATTTTCTGTCTCTGCTGGCACGGGGGCCTTACTCCCCTGCTCTGGGTGTGTGCATGTGTGAGAAACGGGGAGGGGGGCTCTCCCCATGGGCCCAGCCTCCCTGCTCCCTCTGGGTTGGGGGTCCCCGATTTTGGCCTTGGCGGCATTGCGTGGTAGACAATCCCGTGCAGGACCCTCGTGGGCTCCGGGCCCGCAAGCTTGCGGACTCCACTGTCCCCTCACACCTGGGTGCTTGGACCCGGTGGCCCTGGAGGACCAGAGGGCTAGAGACAGGACGCTCGCCCCACAGCCTCCTGGGATAGCTCGTGTTTTTTGGGACCGGATAGAATATTTTTTCAGGCACCAATCCTTTCGTTTTGACTGTGGTGGGTGGTCCGCCGTCCTCAGGGCGTGTGGGTGCGAGGGAGGGTCTCCAATCTGAACTTGGAGGTGTGGGTGGGAGTTAACCTCTTGGGGAACCGGCCAGGGGTCCTCTTCCATATCTTCCTGCTGTCTTGGATTTCCTTTTCGGCTTAGGGACCGAGGACTCCCACCCTGGGGTGGAAAGGGACCCAGACTCGGTGCCTGGGACCCAGAAAGGGCCTGGTCTCCCCAACATGTTCCGCTCCAGGGGTTTGGTACCCCAGTTGCTCCAGAACTTTCTACCACCCCGACTGGGGGACCCTGGGGTTTTAATGATGCTGACTCTTAATCTGGACTCAGCTCCAGCCTGGTAGAATCCAGGGGTGCGCATCTGGGATCTTGGTGGAGGAAGGCAGGGGACACTTCTGGAGCTGGGCTCGGAAGGTCCACCCTGGCCAGCCTCTGACCCGGGCCCCCTCTCCCCAGGTGTCCTGCAGGGCTGCCTGGCCTACCTGCCTGCAAAACCCTTCTCTCTGGCAGCGTTAGTGAGATGCCTTAGTCTGCGGGGTGGGGAGTGGGGTGGGGGGCTGGGGCCCCGTTTTCCTTGTGTCTTTGGATGTTCCCTGCTTGGTCCCAGCTCCAGCCAAGGCCCGCTACCTGCAGGCGGGTGGGGCTGTCAGACCCGGGAGCAGAGGACTCCCTGGTCCCTCTCCAGTGACCATGGAGCCTGGAGAGACCCCAGCCCACCCGTCCCCCACCACAACCACTGGTCGCTGGTACCTGGTTCCAGCCATTTAGGTGTGGCCTGGGCAGGGCAGGAGCCCCCAGGGACCTGTGCTTTCCGTGGGTGACACCCCCCCTCCCCGCCTGTCCTCACCCTCATATTTAATTAAACAAACACCTTTTTTAAACCCGGCTGCAGTGTCTGTGTGGTCTGTTTCCATGGGGGCTCCTAGCCTGCAAGCTTGCATCCCCCTATCCTATCTGCCAGCACAAGCGCAAGACCACGGAGCCCATCAGCTGCCTCCTGGGGAAACTGAGGCAGGAGGCTGGTGTAGCTCTTGATGAGGCCCCGGGGAGGGTCCGCCCGCCCGCCCCGGCGCGCACAGCACAGTGTCACCCAAGCCTCGCCCTCCCACAGCTGCACCCTCCGTCCCGTTGCCCGGCAACAGAAGCGCGGTGACAGCGGCGCCTGGGGGCGTTCGCTACCCGCCCCCTTCCTCTTCCCGCACCTGCGGGGGCTGCGCATGGGCAGGACACGCTGCTCCCCGAAGGTCCCTCGGGATCCCCTTCCCCCGCCTTGCCAGGCTCCCGGGCCCCGTCGTCCCGCCGCTCACGTATTGAGCGCCTACTGCATGCCAGTTTCCAGTGGAAAGGGGATAGGTGCCAGGTGCGGGGGACCCCGGTGGATCGGGCGCTTAGCGCTCCCCTGAGCATCGGAAGGCGGGTGATGGCTTTGAACCGCTTCTTGGGAAAAGACCCCGGACCCAGCGGTGCGCAGAGCCGCCGGACGCACGGGACCCGGACGGGGCGGGGGCGGTGCCGCCCTCCAGGCGCACCTGCCCCGCGGCCCCGCCGCTCCCGCCCGGGGAGGCGCTGGCCCGCCACCTGGCGGCCGTCGCAGGTACTGCGCGACCCGCGACCCCTCCGCAGGTCCGCGCCTTCCAGGTCAGCCCCGCGGGCGCAGCGCGAGGCTCTTGCGCTGCTTCTCTCTTTATCGCGGGACACCTACCCCCCGCACATCCCAGGGCCCCTCGCCTTCTCCAGGTCCTGCCCATTTGGGGGCTCAAGTCCTAGAATGTGGGGTCTACGCTGGCAAGATTTCCCCTCAGCCACTTTTGGGCACACTCCCACTGGATTTTTAATCCCCCATCCTTCCTCAGTCCCTCAAGACCGGTCCACACTCGACCCCCTGTGTGCCCGCAACAGCCCCGCGTCCAGCCTCAGCTCCAGAACCTGTGCCATTTCCACCGTGGTGCCAACCCAAATCCTGTGGGCCTCTTGGGCTTTCCTGCCTCACTACTCACTTCCGGTCCACCTGGACCGCTCCCTGGACTGCAGAAGATACTCAGGGATGGGGTGCAGCTCAATGGTGGGTGCTGACCTAGCACGTGAGAGAGGCCTTGGGTTCATCCCCAGTTATGGGGAAAAAAAAACGGTATGTGGTGGCAAAAAAAGGTATACACTTTTGTATGCCCGTGGGAGGGTACCTGGGAGTTAAATCCAGGGCCTCGCACATGCTAGACAAGTGTTCTACCACTGGGCTGCACCCCCAACCCCCTTTTCATTTTTTATTTTGAGCCAGGATCTCGCTAAATTACTCAGGCTGCCTCTGGCCTTCAACTTGCAATCCTCTTGCCTCTGCCTCCCGAGTTTGCTGGGCTCACAGGCATGGCCACCAGACCATAATACACACACACACACACACACACACACACACACACACACACATTTTAATAGATGTTATCTATGTATGACAGGAGGAGGAGGCAATCTACTCAAGAAGCAATCCCTAAACAATTAGCCAATGAAAACCCTGTGAGGGCCACTACGAGTCCCACCCGACTCGAGGGCACCTAACAATCTGTGCATTACTTTTCACAGCTGAATTGAATTGCAGCAGGAACCACGTCGAGCACCTCTTGTAATTGCAAAAGTCAAATGTGTCATGTCTTTTGTTATCTACAAATGCTATTACAATTTTTAAAATTTATTTTTCAGTACTTGAAGGTTAAACCCAGGGCCTCGCACATACTTTGCAAGTGCTCTACCACTGAGCTGCACCCCCAGCCCATGTTTTTCTTTTTTATCTTGAGACAGGGTCTCACTAAGGTACACAGGCTGTCTCTGGCCTCGAACTTGTCATCCTCCTGCCTCTGCCTCCCAAGTCGCTGAAATGGTATGGATGCACCACTGCGCCTGGCAAAAATTTTAATACTTCAATGTGTACACATTTTTGGCACTTTCTGTATATTTAGATAGATAGATAGATAGATAGATAGATAGATAGATAGACAGACAGATACAGCTATAGAGCCAGAATCCCTCACCTCTCCCTACCCACCTTCTTTTCTGCCCTTGACACCTGGTGTCCTCCAGCCTGTCTTCCCCACAGAAGCCACCAGAGGGGGCCTGTGAGCACCCGCCCGCAGTTGTCCATGGCTCCCACTTTCTCCAGGGTCAAAACCCAAGTTCTCTCCGAAGCCCCACAAGGGCCTGCCTAACCTTCCCTCTCCCTCCCTGCCTCCCTTCCTCCCTCATGTAGGCCTCCTCCCTCTTCCTCCAGCACACCAGGCTCCATCCAGCCTCCCGGCCTTTGCACAGTGTGTGCCTGCTGCCTGGAACACTCCTCTGACAGAACTTCGGGGCACTTAGTCCCCCCATTCAGGTATCTGTCTACATGATACTTCCTCATGGGAGGCCCACTCCCCTGTCCTAAATCACCCTCTCTTCCTTCCTTCCTTCCTTTCCTTCTTCCTTTCCTTCCCTCCCTCCCTCCCTGTTTCCTTCCTTCCTTCCTTCCTTTCTTTTTTCCTTTCTTTCTTTTCCTTTCTTTCTTTTCTCTCTCTCCCTCCCCCCCCCTTTTCTTCTTTCTTAGTCAAGGCGGCACTGAGCCCAGGGCCTCACACATGCGTGCACACTACCACAGAGCTGCAACCCAAGCCCATTTTTTACTTTTTATTTTCAGACAGAGTCTCACTAAGTCATGCAGGCTGCCTTTGGCCTCAGACTCGATCCTCCTGCCTCTGACTCTTGGTTTACTGGGGTCACAGGCTTGTGCCACCACACACAGCTTAAACAGACATTTTTCCATTTGTCCAGTAAGCACGTGAAAAGATACCGGACATCAGTAGCCACCGTGAAAACACAAACCCTAACATAGCGTGATCCCACATTACTCATACCAGGATGGCTAGAATCCGAAGACAAGAGATATCAAGGGTCAGGGAAGGTGTGGAGACTAGGAACCTCCTACGCTGCTGGTTCAAAGGCAGCATGGTGCAGCCTCTATGGAATAAACTCGTGCTGGTGGCTCCCAATACGGTAGATGGCGACCCATCACCTGGCCTGGCAGGCCCCTCTTCTGGTATCTCCCCAGGAGGAGAAATAAAAAAGCCTATCCATAAGCCGGGGCAGTGGCTCATGCCTGTGATCGCAGCAACTCAGGAGGCAGAGGTAGGAGGATTGCAAGTTCGAGACCAGAGGCAGCCTGCATAATTTAGAGAGACCCTGTGTCAAAAAAGTAAAAAAAATAAAAATAAATAAAAATAAAAAATTAGGCTACGGTGCCGCTCAGTGGTACAGCGCTTGCAGAGCATGCAAGTGTGAGGCTCTGGGTTCAACCCCCAGTACCACACACAAACACAAAAATCCACACAAAGACTTGGACAGAGAAGTTCACAGCAGCATTATTCACAAAGTGTTGTGTTGTCATTAGGTGCTATCTAGTCGGGTCCTACTCATAGTGTCCCTACATACAACAGAATGAAATGCTCCCCGACATGGTGCCATGCCCAGCACTGTTGTGAGTGCTTCTCTGCTATTTATAGGGTTTTCAATGGCCAATAGTTTCAGGTGTGGATTGCCAGGTTCTTCTCCCTAGCCTGCAGCACCTGGTGTTCCCATCTAGGGATTAAGCAGGCTAACCCTCCTTTGCTTCCAAGATCAGGCAGGATCAGATGCCAAGGTGCTATGGCTGCAGACATTAACAAACTATAAACACTCAAATATCCACCAAGGGGCACTCTAAGTGGTCCATCCCCACACTGGAATATCACTCAGCCCTGAAAAAGAGTGGGGCTCTGACACATGCTAAGCCATGGAGGGACCCTAGGACCTTGTGCTCAGTGAGAGAACCAGACACAAAAGGCCACCCAGTGTGACTCCATTGATAAGAAACATCCAAATCTTGGTGTAGTGGCCACACTTGTCATCCCAGTTACTCGGGAGGTGGAGGCAGAAGGATCACGTGTTTGAGGCCAGAGGCAGCCTGTGTAACTTAGTGAGACCCTGTCTCAAAACAAAAAATAAAAAAGGGCTGGGGGTGTGGCTCAGTAGTAGAGCACTTGCAAAGTATGTGCGAGGCCCTGGGCTCAGTCCCCTCGTACCAAAAGAGAGAAAAGTAGGAAATGTCCAGAACAGTCTAATCCAAGTGGATTCATGGGTGCTAGGGGCTGGGGAGGGGAAGGAGTTACTGTCCACAGACAGGACTGCCTTTTGGAGTGATGGAATGTTTTGGAAGTAGATAAAGGTGGTAGTTGTGCAACTACTGTATGTGTGTATGACAGGAGAAGGAGGAGGCAATCTACTCGAGAAGCAATCCCTAAACAATTAGCCAATGAAAACCCTGTGAGGGCCACTATGAGTCCCATCCGACTCGAGGGCACCTAACAATCTGTGTGAAGTAAGTATACTAAATACTATTACACTGTTCACGATAAAATGGTTAATTTTAAAGCTGGGCACGGAGGTGCACTCCTGTCATCTTAGGAGGTGGAGGTAGGAGCATCACAGGTTCAAAGCCACCCTGGACTACACAGCAAGCTCCAGGCCAGCCTGGGCTGCATAGAGAGACCCTGTCTCAAAAAGCTAAACCATCCCAGTGACTCTGGAGGCAGAGGCAAGAGGATCTTGAGTTCGATTGAGGCCAGAGGCAGCCTGAGTAGCTCAGTGAGATCCTGACTCAAAAATAAAAGATAAACCGGGCACGATGGTGCACGCCTGTAATCTCAGTGGCTCGGGAGGTGGAGGCAGCAGAGACCAGAGGCAGTCTGTGTAATTTAGCGAGACCCTGTCTCAAAAAGTTAAAAAAAAAAAAATTAGGGCTGGGGGCACAGGCTCAGTGGTCCAGCACTTGCAAAGCATGCAGGCGCGAGGCCCCGGGCTTAACCCCCAGTACTGCAAAAATAAATAAATAAATAAAGAGATAAAAAATGGGCTGGGGGTACAGCCCAGTGACAGAGCATTTGCAAAGTATGTGTGAGGTCCTGGGTTCAACCCCCAAGTACTGTGCAAAAAATAATAAATAAAAAATAATAAAAGTGGGTGTAAAAATATCTCTGCGATACCTTGCCTTATATTTTGTGTGTAATACCCAGAGCTGAAGTTGCTGCTGGTTCATATGGTAATTCTATGCATAATTTTTTATAATCTCCATACTATTTGCCAGGCATTTGCACCCTTTTAATACCCACCAAAATGCGCCAAGTTATTCTTGTAACTTCCCATTATGCCACAGACCTTCGCCACGGGATGGCAAAGCTCCCCATCACTGCTGCCTGGTTCTCCCTGTCTGCACCATCTGCTGCAGAGCCTGGCATACAGTAGGCACTCAATAGTTTGTGAACGTGGACCTGGGGATTAGACTGCTCACAAGAGTCCATATGGGAGAAATTAAGGCATTCATCGAGAACCAACTGTATACTAGGGCCCGGTGAGTTTTCAAACGCGAACAATACCATGCACGATTGTCTTCTGATAACCACAAGACCCACTTGCAGTACTCATCTAATCCCCCAGGGGGCGCTTTAACACATTTACTACCGAGATGCAAATTACATGCAAATGAGCACAGCTGGGCCCCAGGGAGGTTTTTTGCAGTCAGGCGCGCCGTGGACAGCCCAGTCTCCGAAGGGAGCGGGGCTCAAGATGGAGGGGCTGTAGCCGCGGCGGCCCTGCGCCGGGGCCCGAGAGGCTCCCAGAGGCCACAGGCCGGGCAGCCCGCGCCCCGCAGGCCTCCCCATGTTGCGAGACAGGGAGGCTCTTGGGCCTGCTGCCGCCTCAGCCCCACGGGAGCGGGGGTTTCCGAGCAGGCGCGCCGCGGACAGCCCCTCCCGGGGTCCCTTGCGGCGGCATCCCGGGGGCCTTTGGGGACCTCGGAGCAAGATGGCGGCGGTGGCGGGGTCCGTGAGGCGCGGGCGGCGACGACCGCGGAACCAGTGAGGGCCCCGGGGGCCCGGGCGCTTCCCGGCCGGGGGCCCCGCCGCGGGACGGACCATGCTACGCTCCACCGGCTTCTTCCGGGCTATCGACTGCCCGTACTGGGCGGGGGCGCCCGGGGGGCCCTGCCGGCGACCCTACTGCCACTTCCGGCACCGCGGGGCCCGGGTCCCCGGCGCGCCCGGAGGCGTCGGGGAGGCGCCCCCCGCAGCAGGTAACGCCCGCCCGCTAGCCCGCCGCGGCCGCTTAGGGTCTAGGACCCCCGGCCCCGGGCCCCTGTGTGAGAACGCGGGGCCTCCCTGCGCCCCTGTGCCCGCGCGTGTGAAACATAAACAGCGAGAGGAGGCGCCCGGGGCAGGGGCTCAGAGAGCGGGCGCGGCCAGCGCCCACTCTTCGCGGAGGAGGGAAACCGAGCCCTCGCTCACTGCCCCGCCAACCCCGTGGGCTCGTGGCAGCCTGTGTTTATTTCCGTGATGCGTTCCCGGCCGCGCAGAGGGGGCATCCACCGCTGTGTCCCGTGCGTAGCTGGGTCCGCAGGGTCTAGGGAGCACCTGCCGTGTGTCCCGCCGTGCCATACACAGGCGAACCCGGAGGGAGGCCGAACCCAACTGGAGGGGACGGGCGTCGGCTTCCGAGGGGCGGAGAACGTTCATCGCACATCGATCGCACCACATGGTGTCGTGACAGCCACAGGGGGTCAGGCAGCGTTTGTTGTAGGAGGGGTGGGATCTGAGGCGATGCCTTAGGAACTGGGCGGGTTGGGGTTGCAACCAAAGCGGGGGACATCGTGAGGATAGGCTTGGAGGCAGGGTTCAGTGTAGTGTCATTAGACTCCCCCTGGTGACCTGTGTCCCTCGGGCGTGACTCTCCGCTTCCATCAGGTCCCGATTTCTTATGTTGTAGGTTTCTTTATCTGGTGTCGATTTTAAGTATTCTGTTTCAGCGTTCTGCTCAAAACAGTGCCACTGGCTCAGGACCTCCTTCAAGATTTGGATATTAGGTCTGTTTTCTTTCGCGGGAGAAAATAATTTTTTTTTTTTTTTAGTTTCTGAAGTTTAGCTCATAAGTTTCCTAAGACCACCTGCACCGGTTGTCTGCAGTGCCTTCACAGTCCAGCGGCACACCTGGCACCCAGCATCCGTGCTGTGCCAGCTGTGGGGGGCTCAGAACTGCCTAAGACGTGGGCTACGTGCTTAGGAACCCGCCCTGGTGGAGGAAAGGTGGGCGTCCCACAGACTCCACAGGCGAAGGTGGCCATGTCCAGGGAGCATGCCCCCAGCGAGCTGCGGTGGGTGCTGGGGAGCTGGTGGAGAAGGTAGTGCATTTGGGAGGCTTCTCAGTGCTTGGGCGTTCAGCCCGTGGTAATCCTGTTTACCCTGTTAAGCACATTTGTGTGGCTTTATTTACTTATTTGTGGGCCCTTGGTCTGGTGTTCTGCACAAGTCACCTGATGTCCAGGTCGCTCACAGCGCCCTTGGTCCACGGATAGCCTGGCTTTTTTGAGAGTTGGGGTCAGTGTTGGGTATGGAGCTGAGAGCCTTGTGCATGCTAGGCAGGTGCTCATCACGGTGCTTCCTCCCTGCCCCACCCGGGCTTTCCTGTGTGCACATTTGCTTTCCGAACTCAGGAGTGTCCGTTGCCCAGCTTCTTCCTCTCATGCCAAGTCAATCTTTTGTCTCTCTCTAGTCCATAAATGGTCAGTTTCCTGAAGGATCATTGGTGGGGGTTTGTTTGATGACTCCCTCTGTACCCCACAGTCCGGTGGGAAAATGCCCTTGCCTCCCCTTCACCCCAGTACCCCTGTTGAGAAAAGAGCCTTGGTCCTGTCTCTGGCGAGGTGGGGGCGTTTCTGCCTGCCTCTCCGTGTAGAGAGACGGGTACCATCCCAGCTTAACCATTCTTGCTTGGGGGAGCAGGTGGGTTTCCTCTGCCCCTCTGCTTTCTTTTCTGTGTTTAGGCCATCCTCTGAGGAGGCCAGGGGAGATGTGTGCCCTGGGTGTCCCTGGCTCTGGCTTTTGGTAAGGCTGATGTGGCCCATGGCCCAGCTTTCTCTGTGTCCTCCCCTCCAAGCCATGTGGAGGGCAAGAGTGAAGGAGCCCTCTCGGTGCCTTTGCCTGTATCTGGTCAGGGTCAGTTGGTTCTGATTCCTGCTGGGATTCCCGAGCCCCTGCTGACCCTGTTGGGGTTCTGAGTGGGTAGAACAGTGGCCTCCCAGAATTGGAAGTGCAGGTGCTTTGTGGACAGCTGGCTCTGGAGTGCTGCCGGCCCAGCTTGCATTTCATACCACCCTGCAAGCCAGGCTAAGGGAGAGCATTTGCCCACACCACCACTGTAGGGGCAGGGCTTGGGCATCTAGGAGCTGCAGGACATCTGGGATGGGAGGAGGATCCTTTCTGGGAAGCCAAGGGCATTGGACAGGGCTTGAGGGCAGCAGTGATAGGCCCCAGGAGGTGGCGAGTGTCCTGAGCTCTGCCTTGCCTGGGACAGAGGTCCACTGGCCCCCTTGAGCTGAAGGGCTCGGGGTTCTCTCTGGGCTCCTGTCCCTGGACCTACTTGGCTGTCTTGGGGCCAGCTGGGCCTGGCTGGGGCGTGTGGAGGGGCTGGCCTGGTGGTCCTTCCAGTCTCTGGAGCCCTGGCTCTGTTCTGCTGGACTCCCCGTTGTTTTAGAGGTACATGAGATAGGGCTGAGCGCTGAGCAGGAGAAGACAGGGGTCATGGTGCCTGCAAGTTGCCCCTCCCCAGGCCTGCAGTCCACCTGGGGGACATGGAGTGACAGCCATGAGTGAGGTGCATGTGGTTTCTGCCCTTGAGGGCCCCCGGGTCTGGTTGGATGGCTCAGGCATGGGCCCAGCCTCATGAGTCGCTCTGGCTGGGGCGTCCACTGTCCCCATTGCAAGGAGCAAGTGTTGGGTCAGAGCCAACTGGGAGGTTTGGGTCAAGTGCATAGAGTTTTCTGGAGTGCTTTCCAGAAGGAAGAGGGTTTGGTCAAGACAAGTGAGGAGGGGGATGGGGATGGGGATGGGGTGGTGCCTCAGCTGCCTTTGAGGGCACAGCACCCCCAGCCCAGGGCAGGTGGCCCAAGGTCAGCCCCGGGCAGGGGCCTTAATCCTCCTGCATCCAGGCAGATTCCTGTGCGTGTGGAGGCTGCGCCTGCTGTGCCCACGGGTGGGAGCAATCTAGCCACGTGCAGTGCTTCTTGTGGTCTCCCACTGGGCTCTGCTGCTGGCACCCCTGGGCCCTGTGAGCACCTGGTGTCCAGCACTGGTCAGGCTCGGGAATTAAGGGACCTGAGCATCTGCAGGGAGACGGCCTCAAGGGTGGGTTTTCTTCCCTCTGTGAGCTACCTCGGGGCACTGTGATGAGCAGGGTCATCCTCGATGCCTCTCTGGGGTTGGCGATCCCTGCTCCCCTGTGCCGTCCTCCAGAGACCCAACCATGGGGCTCCCTGGAGGAAGCAGACTGCTGTGGGAGCCTGGGCTCTATGTGTGGGGAGCTGTTGTATGCATTGTAGGCCTGGCCAGGGCCGCTGGTGCTGGGGAAGCCGCACCCCTTTGTAGCAGAGGTGGGAGCCGAGGAAGCCATGCAGGAGCTGTGGGCTCCTGGGAGACCGGGCACACAGGAGGGTCCTGTATGCTGCAGGGTGTGGGCTGTGCCCCTGGGCTCTCCTGCACAACAGCAGCACCCCACCCCCAGCCATGACGACCAGAGGTGCAGTGCCCCGTGAGGAAGGGTGGTCGCTGTGAGGAAAGGCGGTCACTGAGGCTGCTTTTCTCAGAACGGAAGTGCCTCCCTCCTCACCACTGGCCCAGACTCGTGCCCCCACCTGTGCTGCTTGAGTCCTCCCAGTTCAGTACAGTTCAGTAGCTGCAGGGTGCATTTTCCTGGCTTGGGAGCGATGCTCCTTTTAGAGACAGCGGAGAGCATAGAGAGTCCTGGCGCGGCTTGAGTTGCCTGTTGGGCCCCTGCAGGCTTGCACGGCTCCAGACTTGAAAACAAAAGGCCCAGAGTGCAGGGCTTTTCCCCAGGGCCTGGTCACCTCGCAGGTGACTCGGGCTCTGCGGTGTACTGCTTTGTTTTGTTAGTTTGTTTTTTCCAATATTGGGGGTTGAGCCCATGGCCTCACCCATGTGAAGCAAGTGCTCCCCCACTGAGCTGCACCCCTGGTCCTTTTTTGACTTTTATCTTGAGTCAGGGTCTGGCTAGGTTACACAGGTGCCTCTGGCCCTGAGCCAAGATCCCCTTTCCTCTGCCTTAGTAGCTGGGATGACAGGTGTGGCTGCCACACCCAGCTCAGTGTGTTTGTTTGTTTGTTGTTTTTTGTGGTCCTGCTGGGGTTGAGCCAGGGCCTGTGTGTGCTGGCCTGAGCTCACCGTGAGCCGCACCCCCAGCTCCAGTGCCTTCTGCAGTGGTTCCCTCGCCTGCTCTCTGGACCACCAGGGACTTTAGATCCTGGCTTCGCCGCCATCCGGACCTCACGTGGGCCCTTGGCCAGGACTGCGCACCTCAGGGCTTTGTGCAGTGGCTACTGGTCTGGGGATTTCAGGAGTCTCCAGATCTCCGCTGCACTTAAGCCCCCAGGGGAGCCTAGGCAGTATTTGGAGATGTGTCGTTACCACGGTGGGGGGCTCCTGGCGTGGCGTGGGTGGAGGCTGGGGTGTTGCTCAGCACCCGGCAAGGCCCAGGACGCCCACCCAGTGCTCATGATGCATAGTGCCTAAGGGAGCCCCCAGACCCTGGGCTGGCTTTGTATTTTGGGTGGGCTGGGGGAGCTGGCTATGGTGCCTAGGCCAGTCAGAAACCCTGAAAAGCCCCATTCCTCCCCCAGACCTCCCCCAGGTGGGGTCTGCTTGGCCCTGCGGGGACCACTGAACTGGCTGGGAGGAGCTCAGAGGAGCCTTGTTGTGCCTGCATGTGCCCTGGGGACTTCAGACAGACATAGGTGCCACCGGCCCATGGGAGCGTGGATCCCAGGTGTCGTGGGCTGTGGCGTCCTGACCCCGGTGGGCCCTCATGAGCCCCCCCACCCCCCACTCCTGACGTTGGTGGACTGCACAGGTGCTCCAGGGCTGCCCCAAGCCCCACTCCCTTGCATGGTGACATTGGGACAGTGAGGAGCAGGCAGTCAGGCTGAGGCTGGCGTGCGTGGGGCTGGGGTTCAGGCTGTGCCTCGGGAAACAGATGAAAGAGGAGGTGGCTCGCAGGGAGGTGGCCGGCCAAATGGGCATCTCTGGCCTTCTCTCCCCTCTTCCTGGGGGTACCCAGGGTGCTGCCCTGGGTAGGCAGCAGCATGTACTCCTTGGGTGCTGTGGGCACTCACATGTTCTCTGGATACAGCCACAGGTGTGTTGTGCCAATCCCACAACAGGCCACGCGTGGGGTGGCCACTTCCCCAAGGAGTTGCCCTCCTGCTTCCTGTCTCAGTTTGCTGGAGGGCCAGGCCCGGGTGTTCGGTTGGGCAGTCCTTGGCCACACCCCTGGACCCTAGTGCCCTCAAGGGCCTTTCTAGCACATCTGGCTTCAGTGGCTGTGGGCCCAGACGGGAGGATGACAGGTGTGGGGGGCAGACAGACCCAAGCCAGGCTCCTGGAGGGACCAGCTGGCTCCTGCAGTTCCCAGGGGTTTAGGCCACTGTCAGGCAGCCGCTGACCTGGGTTTTGAAGGATGACTAGGGGTATTGCCTGGGGGGTGGAAGTATGGTTGCGGCCGGGATTTGGGGCAAGGTGACAGCACACAGAGAGGCCTGGAATGTTCTGCACTGTGCTTCAGAGGGCTGCAGGGGAACCTCCGGCATCTTTGGAGGCAGAGCTGGGCAGCTCTCAGTGTTGCAGCAGCCCGAGGGGCTCAGGGGCTCAAAAGTGACTTGCTACGTGGTGGTCTGTTTCTCTGCAAGGCCCTGGAGGGCCTCTGCGGTCCTGTTAGTTGGCCCCAAGGTGAGGGGCCCTGTGGTGAAGCTGGGGGCAGCCGCAGCCTACATAGCGTGTCCTGCAGTGAGCGTCTCCTCTCTGGTGTCTGCTTTCTCCATGGAGGCCCCAGACTGTCAGGCCTGTGGCTCTGAGAGGATGTCCTGGAGGTGCCAAGAGCGCGGGGTTCCGGGTCAGTGTCTCGTTCATTCCTGCCTTCCGCGCGCCTCTGTAGACTCTGGCCCCGGGTCCTGCCTCTGCGTCTGCTCACTGAGCTGTGAGGTGGTAGGTAGCGAGCTGGTGTCCCGGGCCCGGGGAGGTGACCGGGGAACTCGGGACTGGCCCTCAGGCCAGGGCCATTGTAGCCATGGGGCCATCAGCTTGTCCTGGCATATCCGTCCGTCCCACCCCAGGTGCCCTGCGCATGGTGGCTGCCAGGCAGTGAGAGCTGCTTCAGGAAGGAGCAGGTGCACGGAGGTGGCCTGGGAGGTGCGGGAGGCCAGGGTCTCTCCCCTGCCTTCATGCCCAACAGGCAGGGCCTTGGCTGCCTGGGAAGACCCGGTGAGGCAGTGGGCAGAGTGGCTCCACTCCCCCGCCTGGCCCCTCACACCCTGCGTGTGAGGCCTCCATGGTCCTGGGTGGGGGATGGAGGGTGGCGGCTTTCCATCGCCCTTTCGCAGGCCCGATGTCTGTTAGTAAAGCGTGGTGCTCACGATGGTCCTGGCCTGCAGGGCCTTTCTTAGAGGACATGCTGCCCCAGTCCCGAGGTGAGCCTGCAGAGCCTGGGGGCCGGCTGCCCCGGGTGAAGTGGAGAGGGCCCAGTGTGGCCTCCACCCTGCTCCCCTGTGAGTGCTCCCCACTGTCCGGACTCCCCTCAGGCTGGGGGTGGGGAATAGGTGACCCCCAGGCCACCCCTGGGAAGCGCACAGTGGGAGCTAGGTCAGGGAGGGAAGGTAGCTTTCCTTTTCGTGTACCCATGCTATTGCTGCCTACTGGGGACTGTTAGGGAGGAAGGTGAGGTACAAAGGGAGAAGTCCGCCTGCAGCCGTGCCTGGGGGCTTCCCTGAGCCCGCCCTCGGGCCACCTCGGGTCTTTCAGCATGGTCCTCAGGGTAGCAAGCTATTGTCCTGGCTGCGTCCTTGCCACACACTGGGAACCTGCTGGGGGCCTGTGCCTGGAGTGACAAGCAGACATCCAGGGTGGTACCCGTGGTCAGTCCTACCTGAGAGCTGGGCCAGCTGGGTCCGAGCTTGGGCTGGGGACCTTCCCGCTGGATCTGGCTGTGTGGCTCCGCCTGCTCCAAAGCCCTGGCATTGCCCCCTGGGGAGCACCCTTGGAGCTGAGCAGAAGGTCCCGCACCAGCCCTTGTCCCTGTGGGGCAGACTCACTGGGCCAGGCACGTGCACCTTGGGGTTCAGGAAGGCCGAGGGGCACTTCTGAGTCTCAGCACCCCATCCCTAGCCAGGCCAGCCTTGTGCCCCTAGGGGTCAGGGTGCCTCTGGTGCGTGACCTCTGCTGGTGGGGCTGAGCTTGGGACGAGGGCCCTCAGGACATCCTGTGGGGACATAGAGGGCCTGGAGCAGACTCAGGCCCTGCTGCCATTGCTAGGGACACAGTAGGAGAGCCCAGAGTGACGTCACATAGCCTGCCCCCGCACCTTCTGGGGAATGTTCTTTCTCCAAATCCCAACCCCTGGGCCACCCAGGCAATTCCCTGGGCTTGGGTGGGGACATGGTCCCCTCTGCCCTTGCAACTGCCCCACCCCCCAGGCTTGAGCTCTAAGGGGCCAAGCTGGGGCTGCTTCCCCTTGGTGTCCACCCTCTTGCAGAGTCAGGGTACTGTCCCTGCCCTCTGGGCCAGGGAGGGCCTGGGGGCCCCACCCTCCTGAGAGCCTCCTCTGGGGTGGTCTGCTGGATGGGGCTGGCAGGGTCAGGCCGGCCTGAGCAACCCTCAGGTGGGTGGTGCAGAGGGCTCTCTCCATGCTCCGTCCCCTCGTCCTCCCTACCCTCTGGTCACTCTTGCTGCACTGCCACAGCGCAGGTCAGGCCTTGCGTTCCTCCCTAGGAAACCCCAGGCCTGGGCTGCAGGGTACAGGCACTGAGCTGGGCAGGGGAGTGGCAGGAGTAGCCTGGGGCTTTCACAGAATTGCCATCCTCATGGTGCCACCGGACTGGGTGGGCTGCTGACGTCTCTCTAGCTCCAGGGGTGGGGTTGCCAGTGAGGTAGCTGTCCTCGGCCAGGGCCCTGTGGCCCCTGCGTCTGGTGGAGAGAGAGCACAGAGGTGCTGCCCCTGTCCTCTCTCCTTCTCCTCACTGCACGTTTCCCAGGGGCTTTCTCCCTAGTCACCCTCAGGCAGCTCTGGCCTCCTGTGCCCTGTGGGGCTCAGTGACCCCGGGGAGGCAGGGGATGTGGGGGTGTCGCCCAGAGCAGCATCTTCCAGGCGCTCAGTTGTGCTGCAATGCCTGTTCCCTTTCTAGGGAGCAGCACTGAGTCTCTCTTTTTTTCTTTTTCTTTCTTTTTTTTTTTTTTTTTTACAGTACTGGGGGTTGAACCCAGGTCCTCAGGTTTGCATGCTGTGCATGTACTGGACCACTGAGCTGCACCCTCAGCCCATCTTTTTTTTTTTTTAACTTTTTGAGACAGGATCTTGCTAAGTTTCACAGACTGCCTCTGGTCTCGATCTTGCAATCCTCCTGCCTCCGCCTCCTGAGCCCCTGGGATTTTAGGATTATAGGTATGCACCACCGAGCCCAGCCATTTTTCTTTTCTTAATCACCTCAAGTCCCCCTGACCCATTGTCTTGCTCACCTGGTCCGTACCCTGTGCAGTCCTGTCCAGGTGTCAGTGGAGTCCTCCATTTCTGCTTTTGATTTGTTCTTAGATGTGAGTGTTTATTTATTGTTGTCTTTATTTAGGGGTGGTTTTGCCATGTAGCCCAGACTGGCCTTGAACTCTCAATCCTCCTGCCTCCGCCTTCTGCACGCTGGGACCACAAGTGTAGCCATCATACCTGATGTTAGGGTCCTTCCCTTGATGTGCCCCAAGCCCTCGGGGGCTGGGTGCTGAGAGCCTGCAGACCTGCCCAGGCCTGGGCTCCACCACCCATCCCAGCAGGGAAGTGCAGGCCATGGGAGCCCAGGGACTGGGGGAAAGGGCGCCCGGGGTCCAGGACCCCGACCTCGGGCCTGCTTGGAGGTTTCTTCAGTGCTGGCACTGCCTTTCCAGGGGTGTCTCCCACCCCAACACCCTGGACTTCTCTGGGCCTCAGGTGGCCCTGATATGTACTCGGACACTACTGGGAACTCAGGAACCCTTGATGCCACCTGCGGACTCCTATTGCCACACGAGGTGCCATGGCTCCAGGCTCCAGAGAGGAGGGCAGGGTCTCCTCTGGGGACTGCACTTTGCCCACACAGGTACATCTGGGGGTGCAGCCTGGACCACCAGCTGGTTCTTTACTGCCACTGTGCAGACAGGAGGCCGGCCTGAGGGGCCTCCAGGCCACACCAGCAGGAGTCTGAGGTGCGACCCTCTTGGTGATCCACGCACCTGTGTGTCTTCCGGGGCTGCCTGTGTGTCATGGGTGTAGGTTGGCAGTGGGCCAGAGCAGGGGGGTTCTGTAAACAGAAGGGACTGTGCCCGAGAATGCACACGCTCCAGTGCAGAGCAAGTCAGAGGCGTGGGTGTCCTGGCGCTGGGCGGCGGCGTATCTGTCACCTCACTGCTGCTTTATCAGCCTGTCCTGGACACGCCAGTCAGTATCTCGGATCTCTGGGCAGCTGGTGTTGTATAGAGCAAATGAAGACAATTGTGTTGAGTCCTAAAAGGCCCCCCAACCCTGACACCACCCGTCAGCCTGGTGGCATCTTTGTTCAGCTCGTCTCTGTCAGGAGGGAATGTGCCACCCCTAGCAGGGACCTGCCACCCTCTCCTCTCCATGCAGCAGCAAAACTTTGCAGCCCTGCAGGCGTCTAGAGCAGGGGTCCCCAACCTTCTTGGTGCCAGGGACCAGTTTAGGTTACATCTGTCATGTAAGTACACATTCACCTCTGTTCACTTCTGCTGCGTGCTCCATCTGGTCCACAGACCGGGGATGGGGGCCCCTGGTGCAGGGAGAATCCTGAGTCCCGGGGTGACATAGCTTGGGATTGTGACTAAGCTGCATTCCAAGAGCCCATCCCAATGGCTTCTGGTCCCAGTGGCCCAGGGCCACACGCCACTCTCGAAAGATCACAGTCCACAGAGTTGCATGTGTCCTCAGTAACTTGGGTGCCACCTGCGCCCCCTGGCCAAGCTGTCTTGTCTCCTGTCCTTCCGTTGTGGCAGTTTGTCTTTCTCTGTCAACAGGTGGGAGCTCCTCGAAGAGCAGGTGTCAGCTGCTTCGTCCTGTAAATTGCAGATAGGCGTTTTGTTTGTATCTCGACTTTTCTTTTTTTGCAGGACTGGGGAGTTGAACCCAGGGCCTCACACGTGCTTTTTGCAAGTATCAACCACTGAGCTGCACCCCCAGCCCATTTTTATTTTACGTTTTGAGACAGGGTCTTGCTAAACTACGCAGGCTGCGTCCGGCCTCGAACTTGCAATCCTGTCTCCGCCTCCCAGGTTGCTGGGATTACAGGTGTGTGCCACTACGCCCGGCTCTAGTCATCTTTTATGTGCAGAGCCTTGTGGCCTTGGGGTCTGAGTGTCCTGTGGCTGCTTCTGTAGTGAGTTGTGAAGCGGGTGGCTTGAAACAGTGTGCATCTATCCTCTGCCCCTTTGGAGGGCAGAGGTCTAAAGTTCATGTCAGGCAGGGTTGGTCCCTCCTTGGAGCTCCAGGGAGGCCCCGCATCACTCTGGCTGGTGCAGGCCTATGGACCTTGCAGTGGGCAGGAAGGCCTGGGGGAGCAGGGGCTGGAGTCTTGGCTACTGGCAAGGATCACTGAGCCCAGGTGTCGAGGGCCAGCCTGGCTGACGGACTGAAGTCCTGTTTTAAGAGAAAGAGCCCATTAGAGATCCAGGCGCAGCGTGACCCTCGTGTCCTCTGGCAGGGTAGGGTTGCTGGCGTGGCCTAGAGCTTGAGGCTGTGGGGGGCTTTGACCCCAGTAGTTTTCATCTGTAACTTCTCCACCTTGGCACTTTGTGGGAGTCCCATGAGCCATGCCAGAAATTCCCGGGACCCTTGCAGCTGTGGCTGTCTCTGGGGCCCCAGGTGGGAGGCTGGTGCATGGCAGGTCCTGGCAGGCTGCTTCTCTCCCCTTCACTGCATTGGCTCTTCCAAGGGTCTGCTCACCTGCTGTCCTCTGCTCTCCCCTGCCAGGACTCAGTTACGACCCCTACAACCCTGAGCTCCCACAGCCCCCGGCGCAGAGGGAGAATGGCGTGCTGGGCCCGGGCGATGAGCCACGGTCAGACATGCTGGAGCTGGAGCTGGTGAATCAGGCCATCGAGGCCGTGCGCAGCGAGGTGGAGCTGGAGCAGCGGCGCTACCAGGAGCTCCTGGAGACTGCCCGCGAGCACAGCGCCGCCGCCGCCCTGGCGCCCCGGGGCCCTGCCGCCAGCCCCCCTGCCAGCCTGGATGCTGCTGCCTTCCCTCTGGCCTTCAGCTACACCCCGGGTGGCCCTGGCCTGCTGACCCCCGATACCAGCTACCAGCCCACCCCGCTGGCCACTCCCGCTGAGTCAGGCAGCAAGTACTCTCTGGTGTCTCTGGACAGGGGTCAGGGCAAAACTGGGGGTGCTGGCAGCACCCTGGAGTACGTCCCCAAGGCCGTGAGCCAGCCCCGGCGGTACAGTCGGCCTGCGCCCAGTGGCAAGTATGTAGTAGACAACTCCAAGCCCTCCACAGACCTGGAGTATGACCCGCTCTCCAACTTCTCGGCCCGGCACCTCAGCAGGGCCAGCTCCAGGGACGAGAGGGCCACCAAGCGGCCCCGGGGCCCCCGTGGCGGTGAACCCTATACACCTGCCCTCAAGAGGCCCTGCGACCCCTTCTCTGGCTGCGAGGCCAGGTTCTCAGACTCGGAGGATGACAGCCCCGTCCCCAACACGGCCCCTGGGAAGCTGCCCTCCAAGGGGAGTCCCGAGCCCGAGGAGAGTGGCCTGCGGGAGACGAAGGAGATGGCTGTGCAGTGTGATGGGGGGGACCTCGGGCCGCCCCCGGTGGATGTGCCCAGGGTGGCCCCAGTGGAGGCCAGCTCCCCAGCCTCAGCCTCAGCTTCACGGGATGCAGGTGGCCCCAAGGAGGACAGACCCAAGAAGAAGAAAAGCGGGGCACCCCCTGCCTTAAACTGCAAGGACAGTGCCCGGCAGAAAGACAAGAAGAAGGACAGGGAGCTCGGGCCCACAGAGAAGTCCAGTGTTGGTGCAAAGAGCCCACAGGCCAGCAGCCCCCGGTGCAAGGCTGAGCGGCCTGAGGGGACCAAGAAGAAGCCATCTCCAGCCACCCCGGCGGCTAGCTCAGGGAAGGGGGGTTCCCGGCCCCAGGACTCTTGTTCTGACCCCCAGCAGCTGCCGGACGGGAAGGGCAGCGGGAAGGTAGCCTCGGGGAAGTTGGTGGGGCGCAAGGCCCGCTCGCTGGACGAGGGCACCTCCCAGGACGCTCCCAAACTAAAGAAGAGGGCCCTGAGCCACGCTGACCTCTTTGGGGATGAAAGTGAGGATGAGGACGTAGATGTGGGGGCCGGGGGGCCGCGGGCCTGGCCCCCCGCACTCCCCAGCCTCAGCTCGGACTCGGACTCGGACACAGACTCGGACTCCAGCCTGGGCCTCTCGGAGGCGCACCTGCCCAAACGGCTCAAGGCCTCTGCACCAGCCTCCCCCGCGCCGCCCTCACGCCGCTCCCCGTCACGCCGCTCCCCCTCCTCCTCCCCTGCCTCCTCCTCCGGGGCAGACGCAGAGCAGGATGTGGATTACTCAGCCCTGGAGCAGGAGGTGGACTTCGACTCGGACCCCATGGAGGAGTGCCTTCGGATCTTCAATGAGTCCACCAGTGTGAAGACCGCGGATAAGGGTCGGCTGGCCCAGCAGGTGAGGTGCTGCGTGGCCCGGTGACCACCCTGCCGCCATGTCCAGATGACTCGAGCCTCCAGACTGGTCGGAGCCCAGCCTTCAGCACTGGCTTCTTAACTCGTTTAAAATTCAGGAGCCCTTGGTGGCCGCCCGCCACCCCCTGCACCCAATCCAGAAAGAGGACGCTGGCGCTCAGCCCACACGGCCGGGTTCCCGCGGCCGCGTTCCCACTGACCGTTCAGACCGCCTGGCAAAGGGGTATCGGGCCCCCGCCCCCATCCCAACACCCTTTGCCCCTGTCACCCAGCCCTTCTGGCCTCTCTTCTCTGCCCTCCTTTCCCCTCCTCCCCAAGCCCTGCGCTCTTTCATGGCCCCAGCCCCTTCCCCCTTGTCTCTCTTCCCCAGACCCATCTGGGTCTTCTGGGCCAGCGTCCCCACATTAGCCACCAGAGGGCGCTCTCCCAGAACCAGCAGAGCCAGCCTGGCCCTTACTGCAGCTCTAGTCTGGCCTGTGCAAAGCCCCAGGCCATGAGCGCTGGCATGTGTCAGCTGCAAAGTTAGCTGCTCTGTGGGCCAGGGAGGTGGTCCAGGTCTCACTTGCAGGACCCGCTGAGGGGCAGCCTCTGCCTGGCCAAGGCCTTTGGTTTGGAAAGCCCCGTCCACCTGCTGCGGAAGGTGCTTTGCGGTGGGGGTAAGGGGAGAGGTGGGTGTGCTGGTGTCCCTCGGCGAGGCTGGAGGTGCCCACGTTAAGGAGTAGATGTGTGTTCCAGCCCCCCAAACACGAAAAGGGCGAGGAGAAGGGGTCTGCAGGCCTGACCACTCTGTTCCCCGGGCAGAAGAGGAGGATTTCTCATCTCACCAAGCAAGGCAAGGAGGTACGGTCAGTTCTGAGTCCCACGCAGGGATGGCAGGGGAGAGGGGTCTGGGGGGGTTGGGAGGTGCCGGCTTCGTCTGCACAGCCACACCTTCAGGGGCCAGGACCCCGTGTTCCTGGCTCATGGTTCCTTTGGCAAACTTGTACCCAGCGCTATCATGTGCTGAGGAGGAGTGTCTGTCACCCACACGCTTTCCTCACATCGTCCCCAGCCCTGGGGATGGGCACAGAGCAGAGCAGAGGGAGGCCAGTCCTGGCCCTGTGGGCTGTGCGATCAGAGGCAAGTTGCCCAGCCTCTCTGAGCCTGGCTTCCTCTGCTGTATCTGTGCGGATGGTGAGTTTGTCTAGAAAAGCCAGGTCAGGGAAGACAGCAGTTGAGGTTAGGAGATCCAGCTGATGGCCTCCACACCTTTCCTGGAGGCGGACCAGGGGTCTGGAAGCCAGAGTCCTCAGGAAGGTTCTGTTGGTCAGGCAGGTATGGGCTGGAGCAGCCCCTGGCCGCCCCTGCAGCTGTGCGAGGCCTCGGTTGGCCTGGGCACCAGGGGAGCCTGGGGCCTGGCTCTGTGCTGGCCCTGCCCTCCATGTGCCCGGTGCTGCGGACATGTGGTCAGGCCCAGTACCTGTCACATTGCAGGCGGATCCCCCGAGGAAGGGCCCGGCAGTGCCCCCGGCCCGGCCTCCGACCGCCCAGGAGGTTTGCTACCGGCGGGCACAGCAAGCGCAGAGAGAGTCGGCCAGCTGGCTGCAGGCTGCCCCTCGGCCGGCTGAGCGGCCCCCGTCTGTGCACATCTCAGCCCCTGGGGAGAAGAAGAGGATCGCCCACGTCCCCAATCCCCGCCTGGCCACGGGTGAGTCCGGGCCCACGCCATGGGAGGTAAGGGCTCCCAGAAACATTTCCTGTTGGTACAAGGGCAGGCAGAGCCCACGGTCACTGGGCTGGCCTCCCGGCACCCTCCATGACCTTGAGCCCTGTCCTGGGTCTGGTCAGCCCATCTGCAGAGGGAGGGCCGGTGTCTGCCCACAGTCAGTGGTGGCAGTCAGCTCCTTCCTCTCCTCCGTAACCCGGGCCCCAGCCCCGGCGTGGCTCTGTACCTGGTCATGGGAGCAAATGGGCAGCACCACAAAGGACAGCAGAGAGGGGCCAGCCTGTCTCCTGAAGCCGCCAGGCTGTGGGTCACCAGTGAGGCAGGTCCCTGGAGGCAGGTGACAGCCCCTTCAGAGTGTTTATGCTGATGCCGGTTCTGCCTGGGCAGGGCTAGGGGCCGGGACACCACCCGTGCCCACTGTCAGCACCATCTCTGAGCAGCCGTTGCTGGGACCTCTCTGTCTGCTGCCAGGGGCCTTAGGAGCAGCTCTGGCGGCCCACTCCTCCCTTCCCTCCTCTGTCCCCCAGAGTGTGGGGGCATCTCACCTTTCCTGGGGCTGCGCCGGCCCTGGAGGCTCTGCTCCTCACACTCCACATCCCCGAGCAAAAGAGCCTGGAGGGTCTCCCTGTGGCTGGGAGTGTGTGTGTGGCTTGGCACTGTCCCCCCACCAGCAACTCTCACTTCCTGGGCGCTCCCCAGGTGGGACAGGCAGAGGCTGGCCTGTGACATTGTGGGCCTGGCTCTGAGCCACCTCCAGGACCAGACAGGGCTTGGAGATTTCCACCCCATGTGGTCTGGCCTTTGTGTCCCCTGGTCAGAGCTCAGCAGATGCCCACACCCACCTGCAGGTGCAGGGCCCCCTCCCTACTGGGCTGGGACTGTGGTTTGTGACCTCATCAGAGGCTCAGACAGAACACAGGGGCCGAGGCAGGCAGGCAGGGGCTTGTCACAATGGCCAGGCCGGGTGTCCCAGACCCCCTGGACCTCAAGGGGCCAGGGATGCCTCAGAGTTGGGGGCTGGATCATGTGGCAGAGGCCTGGCAAGAGCCCCGCCCCTCGCCCAGCAGCCCCGTCGGCAGCGTGGCCTGAGCCGCCCTCCGCAGCCTTGTTTGCTCCCCACCCCCATGGACTTGCCCGAGCACAGATAAAGCCCGATGCCCTTCCCCAGCCCACGCTCCCCACCCCGGCCGCTCGCGCTGCCCTCGGACATGCACGTTCTGCTCACGCTCAGCGACCGCCGCTTCCTGGTACTCCGCAGCTCGGTGATGGGCCTCCTGTCGTCCTGCACTCACAGCCCCTGCCCCCTGCCAGCCCCCACAGGTGCCAAGAGGACCCTCGCGGGCAGCAGCAGCCAGGCCCCCCACGGCCCTGAGCCCGGCAACCAGCCGCTGAAGACGCGCACACTGTCGGGGATGGCGTCCAAGACTACCACCACCGCCATGCCCAAGCGCGTGGCCCACAGCCCATCTTTACAGGTGCCCACGTGTCCCTGGGGCTCCTCCACCATGGCCTCGCAGGTGGCCCTCTGGGCTCTTGTGTGTGTGCACGTGTGCGTGCGCTCAGTTAGCGGCTGTTTTCGCATGGTGGGGATGCACCAGGGCCTCCCTGGGGCCAGATGAGCGCGCACCTCTGCGAGGCATCCTGGTGCTAACACTTTCTAAGACCATTTTGAGTTTGCAGAAGCCTGAGCCAAGTGTGGGGCACCCATGTGCCCCCTCTGCCCTCCATTTCCCCTGTTGGTAATGCCTTGCATCTGGCCCTGCTGTGAACCAAGTCCCCACGCTGCCCGCTCCCACCCTGCTGTGCCCAGCAGCCGGAGGCCGTGTGGAGCTCGTGCTGCATGCCGTGCAGCCTGGGGCCTCACCTGCCTGCTCTTCTTTCCTCCAGAGTCTAAAGAAACCCATTATCCCGAAAGAGTTTGGGGGCAAGGTCCCCACGGTCATCCGGCAGCGCTACCTCAACCTGTTCATCGAGGAGTGCCTGAAGTTCTGCCCATCCAGCCAGGAGGCCGTGGAGAAGGTAGGCCACGGGGGCCAGCCCTGCCGAGGGTCGGATTGCAACGGGCCTGGCATCCCCCCGGCTCTCACCCCCGAAATAGCTGCCCAGGCCCCTTGATCTGGTATCCAGACCTTGCAGGCCCTGGCAGCTCGCTGGTGACCCTGCTGCTGGTGTTTCTGGGTGCTAGTGCCTCTAGAAGCCTTGTTGGGATTGAGCGCCTGTCCTCTACAGGCGCTGAATGAGGAGAAGGTGGCCTATGACCGCAGCCCCAGCAAGAACATCTACCTGAACGTGGCTGTGAACACCCTCAAGAAGCTGCGGGGACTGGTCCCCAGCGCCACGCCCAGCCTCAGCAGTGAGCCTCAGGGACAGCGGGTGGGCGCATGGCCTGGTCTCCACCCGTGGGCAGTGCCGAGTTGGGTGGGCAGCACAGCTTAGGCCTGCGGTGGCTGGCTACCCTGCAAATGGCCTCCTCGCTATTAGCTGTCCTCATTTACGAGCCCAGTGCCACCCGCTAATGGAGCCACGCGGCCTCTTCAAAGCAGGAGGTTGTGGCCTGAGCTACGCTCCGCTCATTAAGCTCTGGTGAGGAAGAAAGAGCGGTGCTGAGACGCTTCATCGCTGCCTCTCAAGAGGGTGCATTAAGCAGTCAGCACCCCCAGCTCGCTCTTGCCACCTGCCTCCGTTAGCTTCTCACCCACAGCAGGGGCCCTCGTGGCCCCCGCAGCTAGGCCACCCGGGATGGCACAAAGCCCTCGAAAGCCATTAGATCGCCTGCTCCACCAGTGGCAGCTGTCCCCTGCACCTTCCTTCCTGGAGGGGACCCCCCCTCGGGGCCTCCGGCAGCCCCGGGCCTACTGTGCCTCCTGTTGGCTGGGACCCCAGGGCTTTGGGGGCTGGCCCAGGCAGCTGACAGCTGGCCCTGATGTTCTCTGCAGAAACCAGCAGCCGGAGGGTCGTGTCCCACGAGGTGGTGCTGGGGGGCAAGTTGGCTGCCAAGACCAGCTTCTCGGTCAGCCGCCCAAGCAGCCCACGGGTGGAAGACCTGAAAGGTGAGCTGGCTGCCGTACCCATGGCCGGCTCCAGCCCCTCCGCGCACGTGGGACCTGCCTCTGCGCTGCTCCGTGCACGGGGGCAGTGAGTGACGGTGACACTCCGGTGTCCACGCAGGGGCCGCCCTGTACAGTCGCCTGCGGGAGTACCTGCTCACCCCTGAGCAGCTCAAGGAGAACGGCTACCCCTTTCCCCACCCCGAGCGCCCCGGCGGTGCCGTTGTCTTCACGGCTGAGGAGAAGAGGTCCAAGGATCGTGAGTCCCTGCCCTGGGGGCGGCGGCCCGGGCAGGCTGGGCTGTGGCAGGGCCCTCACCCGCCTACCTGCCTGTCCCTCCACCCACAGCCGCCTGCCGGATCTGCTGCCGCTGTGGTGCGGAGTACCTCGTGTCTCCCTCGGGCCGCTGCGTGCGCGAGGAGGAGTGTTACTACCACTGGGGGCGGCTCCGGCGCAACCGAGGTGAGGCCCGAGGGCCCCGGAAACCGTGCCCTGTAGCTCTTTCACCACCAAAGCGTTACCTTCCTGTAACAACATCCAGACGAAGCGGTGGGAGGGTCCCAAGGCCCTGTGGGTCTTCCCACGGCTGCCTCCAGTGAAAGTTCTCCCAGAGACCTGGGGGCTGCAGCTGTGGCAGGAACAGAGAGTCCCTGCCATCCAGCTGGCGGCTTGCCTGGCATCGGCACACACCATTCCCACCTGCAGGCTGCCTGCCTTGCGCTGGCCGCTGGGAGAACCCGCCCTGGCCAGTGTCATCCTGCTGGTGACACAATTCTCCGCCATCGAGCAGGGCCCGAGAGGCTTCCAGCTCAGCCACACACTGCTCCCTACCCAGAATCCTTGCCCCTTGGCAGGCCCTGGCCTCCATTTCAGGGAAGGGGGCCCTCTTCTTGCCCGGGGTTGGGAAGCCCCGCCCTGCCTCTGGCAGGTGGCAGGTGCGGGGATGCCTGCTGGACTCCTGACCGGTTTCCCTCAGTGGCTGGTGGCTGGGAGACACAGTACATGTGCTGCTCAGCGGCCGTCGGCTCCGTGGGCTGTCAGGTGGCCAAGGTGAGTCCTAGCCCTGCCCACCCTCCTGCTTCCCCCGTGGTCAGGAAGCGCAGTGGAGTCCTAGGCACCCTCCCCACGGCTCAGAGGCTTCCAGGCCCAGCCTGGTGGCCTCACCTCATCCTGGGCCCTGTTCTGCTGGGTCTCCTCTTGGCTCCTGGCCCTTGTGCTCAGGCACGGGCCCCTTCAGCTAGGGGGTGGAAGCCCCGAGACTCTGGGGGTTGTCAGGCCAAGCAGCCTGCCCCAAGCCACCACAACACAGCAGTGCTGGCTCTGTCCCTCAGCAACACGTGCAGGATGGCCGGAAGGAGAGCTTGGAGGGCTTCGTGAAGACCTTCGAGAAGGAGCTGTCGGAGGACGGCCACGCGGGCATTTTCGCCCTTGACTGCGAGATGGTGAGTCCTCGCCCGCAGGGAGCCCATGGACAGGCAGGGCTGGACTTGGCTGGTGGGGGCCAGGCCCTAGGGCACCGCCTCTGCTCTGCCGGGTTCCTCAGGTCCCCCGCCTATGGAGCACACAGGCCCAGGAGAGCGGGGCTGCTGGAGATGGGCTCCCAGGTGCCCGTCCTCCCCGTGCTCTGCTGAAGCGCCCTGAAGCCCCTGCCCAGTGGGGCTTCCTCAGCCTTGGTGGGCTGTGTGCTGGGCCGCCCCTGAGCCTGTCACTTGGCCACAGTCCTACACCACATACGGCCTGGAGCTGACCCGCGTCACCGTGGTGGACACAGAGATGCGGGTGGTGTATGACACCTTTGTCAAGCCCGACAATGAGATTGTTGACTACAACACCAGGTATGCTGGGACCCGTGCCCTGCACCTGCTCCCAGGCTCCCCGGGCCCCCCGTCCCTGCTGGCTGACGAGGTCTCCCACCAGGTTCTCGGGTGTGACGGAGGCGGACCTCGTGGACACACGCATCCGCCTGCGGGACGTGCAGGCTGTGCTACTGAGCATGTTCAGCGCTGACACCATCCTCGTTGGGCACAGCCTGGAGAGTGACCTGTTGGCCTTGAAGGTGCCACCGGGCCCCAGTTGTGAGGGGGAGGGGTGGGGAGGCTGCCTGCCCCACTGCTCTCGGCCCTGACCATCGCCACCCCCAGGTCATCCACAGCACCGTGGTGGACACGGCCGTGCTGTTCCCACACCGCCTGGGCCTCCCCTACAAGCGCTCGCTGCGGAACCTCATGGCCGACTACCTCAGACAGATCATCCAGGACAACGGTGAGTGGCTGGCCCCGGGGGGCCCTTCTGGGGTTGGGGCGGCAGGTGACTGTGTGTGCCCACAGTGGACGGGCACAGCTCCAGCGAGGATGCCAGCGCCTGCATGCATCTTGTGGTCTGGAAGATCCGGGAAGACGCCAAGACAAAGCGATGACGCCCGACGCCCGCCTGCCCTCCCGAGCCCGCCCATCCTTAGCCCAGGCCTCTTCCGAAACAGTGCAATAAATCTGAGAGCTAGCCCTGTGCACGCAACACGCGGGACCAGAAGCCACGGGACAGCGGCGGCCAAGAGCAGCCCCGAAGCCCGGCCCGTGCCTGCCCCACCTCCTGCCCCCAGGCCTGTCCCCTCTGGACACTGCTGCTGCCCCTGGCAGACCAGACCTACCCTGCCCGCTCCCAGCCAGGTCCCCTCGCGTCGGGGCGCTGGGACCATGGGACCTCACCGCCGCCCTTGCCCTCTGTTTGCGGCGTGGGTGGGTGGGCTGTTCTGGGCTCTTTTCAGACAGGAGCTGTCTTCTTTGTTTTGTACAGTTATTTTTATTAACTTTTAATTTAAACCGTTGACTCGCGCAGTCCTTTCTCCCACCAAGGAGCCTGGCTCTGGTGCTGCCGCCCTGCTGGGGTTGGGGCGCTGCCCAGGCAGACCCAGGCCAGAGCCTGGGGGCCCCAAGATCCAGCCCTGTAGGCCTGACCTCCAGGCATCTCAGCCTACTTTGAGGGCAGTGGCCTCCAGGACCCAGCCCCATCTCACCTGGACCTCCCTGCGGTGGCCTCGCCCCCAGGGCTCCGCCTCCCCCCCTCGGGCAGGGGCGGAATAAATGTTTGTATGGACTACAGACTCCATGGTTTCTGGTGGGCCTCTTGTGGCCAGGCAGCCCTTGGGACACAGCCCTGGGACCCCTGTCCCCGCTGCCAGGGCCAAGAGAAGTAGGCACTGCTCACCTGCACAGAAATTCTGGCCCCAGGTGGCCCCTGAGCCTGTGCCGCCGCTGCAGGACAGCACAAAGCTCTGCCGCCTTGCTGCCTCACCGCCTGTGGGCCTAGCTGCACAGAGCAGGTCTGGCTGGAGACCTGCCGCCTGCTGTGTGTCTAAGGGGGCCCCAACCTGCCCCCACCTGCTGTACTCCAGGAAATGCTGCTCATAGGGGTGGGTAGGAGGCCCAGGCACAAAGGGAGGCCTCCCTTTGCTGGTGAGAGCCTTAGGGGCTGATGCTCAGGGGAGTGCCTGGCGCAGCTGCAGACGTGCCAGCTACTGCCTCGCCTAAGTCTCCATTCAGGCCATGAGAGCAGTGTCTGCAGCTGAGGACCGAGGTCCCTCCTCAGGCATTCAGACCCCAGGCTGCCGGGGAGAAGTGGCGTTCCATTCTAGGTTGGGGTCTAGACTCTCCAGGGCCTGGGAATCCGTGGTGGGAGCTGGGATCTCTGGGGGTCCACGGTCACCTGATGTCAGGCTGCCTTCACCCTCAGGCTGTCCTTGTGAGCACGTTGGCTGTGCCCGCCTACCTTCTGTAAAAGAGGCTTTTTTTAAATAAATGGTGCCGAAGTATTCACAGAAAGCCCTGTGCCACATTTCCCTGAGCACCTGCCTTCGTCCTCCCCGGAACACACCAAGCTCCCCAGGGAGGTTGCAGGGAGTCGGTTGCTCTGGGGCTGTGCATTGGGCCAGCTGCAGGCCAGCTTCCCCCAGCCTCAAGGAACTTGCTTCTGCTTGCTAACTGGGTCTGTCTGCACTGGAGGCCTCAGGGTCTTTGCATGCCCACCCTCTGTAGTTGGGAAGCCCATGTCCCCCCTGCCTCCAGACGGTGGGGAGGAAGAGCCTGACAAGGGCTCTAAAGATCAATTTGTTCAAAGCCTCCGTTCTGGGTCTTTTCTCAGAATCACTCATAGGTACTAGATAAATGTTTGTTGGGTGGATGGAGAATCGGGTCCACCGGTGCCACCCCCAGGGGCCAAGCAGGCTTGTGCCCTACGCCTCCAAAGGAAAGAATCTATTCGGGCCAGGCTCCAGGGCCCCCGCTTGTGATCCCAGGGGCTCAGGAGGCGGGGGCAGGAGGATCTTGAGTTGCAGGTCAGAGGCAGCCTGCGCCACTTAGCAAAATCCTGACTCAAAAAACATAGGCCGGGGGTGCGACCCAGTGGTAGAGTGCTTGCAAGGTATGTGCGAGGCCCTGCGTTCAGGCCCCAAGTACCCTCCTGCAAAAAGAAGTCTGTTCACCAGAGCCTTCGGGAAGTCTCCGCGGTGGTGGAGGAGGTGGGAGCCTGTGTGCCACCCTGTCTGTGGCCATGTTTATTCATCTGCCAGGGGGCGCTGAGCAGATTTCTCGACAGTCAGACACAAGTGCCCTGGTGTTTGGAGGAGGACTGGGCGTGGGGACGGAGCGGGGAGGGGCCTGGTGGGCCTGGCTCAGGGAGCCCAGCTCTCACGTGACCGTGTCCTCTGGAGCGCCTCACCAGCCTCAGGACAGCACCCTCGCCCCCGAGTCTCCTTCAGGAAGGGCCCAGGGCTGGTGGGCTTGGGGGCCCTCACTCTGGTCAGAGCCTCTTGGCTTCCCCCCAGCCTCAGAATGCTCCCCGAGGCTCTCTGTGCCTCGCCCAACCTGGGTCCAGCGCAGGAACCCAGGTCTCTGTGATTGATTTACCTGCGCTCCCTTCTTTCCACCCCAGGCCCTACGTGGACACCCACAGCCCGCCCAACCTTACTCAGGACTAACTTTAAAGACCCTCCTCCCCAGCCGGGCGCGGTGGCTGCACCTGTGATCCCAGCACTGGGGAGGTGGAGCCAGGAGGATCATGAGTTCGAGGCCAGAGGCAGCCTGCGTAAGTTAGCGAGACCCGGTCTCGAGGTAAAACATAAATAATGGGATTGGGGGTGCAGCTCAGTGTCTACCTCTAGAATCTCACACACAAGAAGACCCATCTTCCCAAATCCTGCCAGGCGGAATAAAGCCCCACCCACTGACCCACCCCAACCCGCCCTGTCCTGACGCCCACATCCTCTGGCAGCCCTGCACCCGAGTCTCCACCACTATACCACAAAACTCGGCCCCGCCTTGCCCTGCCCCCGCCCCCTGGGGCCTGGTCCCTCCCTCTGGAGGGCTCACTCGGCCCCTCCCCTTCTACTTGGCAAGCTTCCTCGAGGCCCTGCGTTCTTTCTGACCGCCCTCTGTGCCCTTGCCCTGTGCAAGTCCTCTAGGCCCAGCCTTCTCCATGGTACTGGCCTCTGATGCCCAGCCTCACCGCTGGCCCGGCCCCCCTAGGCCCCGCCTTCTTTCTGGTCCCGCCCACACCCACCCTGCGAAGCCTGGAAGTCTCCGCCTGCCTTGGCCCCGCTGGCCCACACTGAAAGTCGGCTAGGTCCCGTCCCGGGCCCGCCAGGCCCGCCTCCTGCACTGGCTTCGCCCCCTAAGCCCCTCCCATCCCGTCCCTGGATCACTCAGAAAGCTACCTAGGCCCCGCCTTGTTCCTGGCCCCGCCCCTGGCCTCGGCAAGGTCTCGCTGTGCCCCACCTCCTTCCCTGGCCCCGCCCCCATCTGGCTGGCCCCTCCCCGGGCCCGCCCCTGAGCCCGAGCGGTCCGTTTCAGGCCCGTTGGCCCGGAGCTAACAGCTGCCCCACGTCCCACCGCCCTGGACGCGGGCTGTGCCTGGCCCGCGCTGTGGGTGGGGGACGCTCTCGCTGCAGTGCATCTCCGCGGCCAAGGGCTGGGGTCACAGCGGTGGGGGAGAGGGTGCCCCCCAGAGGTTCGTGGAGCTGGGGACCGGAGTGGGGGGTTGCGAAAGCCTGGTGTCCCTGGACCCAGTTGTCCAGTTCAGGGAGGCCCTGGGGCTCCGCCCCGGGCATGCGAACCCCTAGGCTGGGCACTCAGGCTTTGGGTGATGGGGCGTCTGGTCAGTGAGAGTGCGGTAGGAGGAAGCAAGCGCAGTGCTGCTGCCCCGGAACATTGGGGACTTCAAGCCATCTGAGCGTCTCCTCTAAGCGAGCCCTCCGCTCCTGGGTCTCTGTGCTCCTCCTGCTCCCACAGCCTGAGCCTTGCGCCATCCAGCCTCACTTTTCCTCCTCTGGTGAATGGGCCCTGACTGGCTCAGCCTCCCAAGAGGACCAGAGCTGGCCATGAGCCAGGCTCTGCCCCTCCAGGCCCTGGGGAGGCAGATGACTCAGACTCCCTGCCCCAGGGAGGTTCGGGGTTCAGCAGCACCAGGACAGGGAGAGGAGTAGAGAGACGATCAGAGCCGAGATGGGGGACACTTCAGGCAGAGGGGGCATCCTGAGGAGCCACAGGACCCAGCCTGGCCGGCCTGGGAAATATGAAGTGAGGCCGGAAGGGTGAGGCTCGGACCAGGCCAATGGGCAGGGAACTGCTGGGCGAGGGAACGGCCTGGTGTGGGATGGAGCTGGTGGTGGGCTGCTGGAGAAGGGGGGGCATCTAGGGGATGTTTTCGTAGCTTCCAAGGCATTGTACCCCAGTCCCCTGGTGCAAAGTCAAACTCCCGGCCCCAGCTGGGCATGGTGGTGGACACTCCTGATTCCAGCACTTGGGAGGCTGAGGCCAGACCTCTTAGGGCAGCCTGATCGGCATATGAACCTCTCTGAGAAACTGCATACAACCCAGGGCCCCGTTTGGTCAGTCAACAAACATGGACCAAGCACCAAGCTAGGTGCTGGGCCCTGCAGAGGGTCCAGCAGGGCATGCAGCCGGGAGACCTAGGGCCAGTGGGACCGGTCGCACCAGGGAGAGGCAAGAGGTTGGCCATGTTGTGGGAGCATTGGCCGGAGACCGCTGCATCCAGAGGTGGATCTTTCATTCTGGGTGTAGTGGGGGAGGCAAAGCAATCTTGGGGTACCAGCTGGGGGGCCATTGCAGGGTTAAAGATTGGCTTGGGACCCCGAGGGGGTTCCAGTGGCTGGATCTTCAGAGCCTGGGCAAGGGCCTTGGATTGACAGGTAAGTTGCCGTTTTCTTTTATGTATTTGTTTTTTCCAGTGGTGGGGGTGGAGCCCAGAGCCTTACGCCTCCCAGGCAGGTGCCCACCCCTGAACTGCATCCCCAGCCTGTGGTTTTCTGAGACAGGGTCTCACCATATGGCAAGGCTGGCCTGCAACTGCTGCCTCAGCCTCTCGAGGGCTGGGACCCCATGCTTGGCCCCATGCTGGCCTCCAGAGGTGATGGTGTGGAGAGTGAACACTGAGTTAACCCCAACCCTCCCCGGGGCTCCAGGTGTGACCCAGGACCCCTGTCCCCTGGCAGTGCCACCAGCATGGGCAGCCTGAACTACGAAGATCACCACGATGACTACATCACAGGTGCCCCCCAGATCCCAGGCGGGTGTGGGAGAGAGGGAGAAGTGGGGGGTTGGGGGCCCACCCCTCGACCCACCCCGCAGGCCTTGCACGGGGCCGTTGCTCAGTTACCAACCCTGTTACTGGGTGTTGGACTCAGGACCCAAAATAGAGCTGCCCAGGCCTGGGGCATGGGGCCTGACAGTCGGGGGCCCCGTCGGCAGGCCTCAGTTTATACCATCTGTAAAAAGACCAGGGTGCCTGTTCTCTGAGCTGAAGCCACTCAGGGGAGAGGGAGGGGCCGCCATTGGGACCCACGAGGGCCAGCGCCTGCCCCGCGGCACGGGGAGCCGGGCCATTGGGGTCCCCTGCCCCTCCCGTTTGTTTACTTGCTCCCAGGCCTGGGTCCCCTGGGGGCCCATTAGTCTTCCCAGGGGCGCCGGCAGGTGTTGGTCCTCAGTGGCGCTTAGCCTGCCTCCCGCCCTGCGCAGTGTTCACCTGGAAGGTAAAAGCCAACAACCGCGCCTACCACCGCCAGTTCCTGAAGCAGGGCTTCCTGCCCTGGAGGAGGAGGCGGAAGTACCAGGTGGGCAGCCGCCCCCTCTCCCATGTCTCCATTCTGGTCTCCCTTCCCCACCTGCCCTGCACAGAAGTAAGTCTGCACACGGTCCATCAGCGCCTGACCCAAAGCCCCTGGCATGTCTTGACTGGGGGCACTGGGCCACCGTACCCTGACTCAGAAGCTCAGGAAGGCCAGCCCAATGCTCTGCATTCAGCAGGCACTCACTCAGTGCTGGCCAGAGGCCTTGCATTCGGGACACACTCAGGAAAGCCTGGCTTGAAGCCTTGCATTTATCTGGCGCTTAACATTAAGCTACAGACGTTACATTCAGCAGGCACTTGGCAAATGCTAGCCTGAGGCCTTGCATTCAACAGGCACTCAGTAAACGCTGGCTAGAAGACTTGCATTCAGTAGGTGCTCAGTACATGCTGCCCTGAGGCCTTGCATATAGCAGGTGTTTAGTAAATGCTAACTGGAAGACTTGCCTTCAGCAGGCACTCAATAAATGCTAGCTAGAGGCCTTGCATCCGGAAGACAATTGATGCTGGCCTGAGGCCTGGCATTCAGCAGGCACTCAGTAAATACTGGCTCAGTGGACGATTCCCCCATGCCGGTCAGGGCCTGGCCTCTGGGATCCTCCTCCTCTCCTATGTTGCCTGGCCGGGTGTGGAGGGGCCCGGGCAGTGGCACTGCCACAGCGGCCGGTGGCTGTCATTCCAGGGCAACGCCATCCGCACCGCCAAGTACAACGTCTTCTCCTTCCTGCCACTGAACCTGTACGAGCAGTTCCACCGCGTGTCCAACATGTACTTCCTCCTCATTGTCATCCTGCAGGTGGGGTGCGGCCGCCGCCTCCAGGCAGCTCTCCAGGGCTGCTCTGGTGGCAGCACCTGGCAGACCCAGGGTGACTTAGTTGTGTCTTTGTGTGTGATGAACGGATGTGCACCCCCTCATCGTTTGGTCCCCACTGCTGGCCTCTGCATATGGAGGGCCTGGGTCTATACTGAACAATGAATGGGGGTGGGTGTGGCTTTGCATTCAGCAGGCACTCAGTAAATGATGGTCAGAGGCCCTGCATTCATCAAACACTCAGTAGATACCGGATGGGAGACTTGCATTCAGTAGATGCTCAACCATATGCTGCCCTATAAGCCTTGCATATAGTAGGTGTTCATTAAATGCCAGCTGAAGGTCTTGCATTCAGCAGGTGCTTATTAAACACTGGCTGGAGGCCTTGGATTCAGCAGGGACTCAATACACAGTGGCTGAAGGCCTTGCATTCAATTGGTGCTCCATAAATGCCTACCGAAGACCTTTCATTCAGCAGGCACTCTGGACCCTGGCTGGAGGCCAGGTCCCAGGAGGGAACCCTCCATGTGCCTGGCCCACTGGGTGGCACAGTGGGGTCAGGAGGGCCCTGCCCTGCCCAGGGTGGCTCAGCCAGGGGCCCTGGTTACCTGGCTGCCAGAGGGTGATGGGAAGATGGCGACCCCCAGATGGGGCCTCAGGCCCCAGCGGGCCAGGCCATTTCCCGTAGCCTGGGTGGGCGGTTGGGCCGGCACCCTCCTCTCTCCCAGCTGTGGGTACTGCTTCCAGAGCCCCAGCACCTCCTTTCTGCTATGGGTGGCCAGAGACTGCCATCACCCATTGAGCCTTTAAGCGTGGATTGAGCACCTATGGTGTACAGGTCCTAGGCAGGGCCAGGCAGCTGGGGACCCAGCAGTGACACCAGCCTCTGTCTGCAGGAAACTCAGGGAGCTGTGGGGCCAGAGAGGGCCTGGTGGTCTTGGGTGGGCGCCTGGAGGGGCGGGTCATGGAGCGAAGCCGGCCTCATGCGCATGCCTGGCCCACAGGCCATTCCCGAGATCTCCACACTGCCCTGGTTTTCTCTCTTCTGCCCGCACATCTGCCTCCTCCTGATCCGGGCCACCCGGGACCTCGTGGACGACATCGTAAGTGGAGTCTGGTGACGCTGGCCTGGGTGGGCGAGGGGTGGGGTGGGCGGGGCTGCGGCCATCTCCCTGACCCCATCCCCTTGGCCCAGGGACGCCACAGGAGTGACAAAGCCCTCAACAACCTGCCCTGCCAGATCCTGAGAGGGAAGAGGTGAGGGGGGCACTGGGTGCCCTGGGCGGCGCCTCTCGTGTTCCTGGACGTCTGCTCACATCTGACCTGGTCCCTGGCCTACACTTACTAGGCACCCACTATCTACCAGGCTGGGGCAGCCTAGGATGGGAATGAAGAGGCTGAGGTCTCTGACGTGGAGTCTTGCCAAGGGGAGGGCGAGCAATGACCATGAGAGATGTGGCAAGGGGACCCCGGAGGACCCTGCGGGGTGGACGAGGTCAGGGAAGGCTTCCTGGAGCAGGCAGCGGGCAGCCTGGGCAGGAACAAAGCCCGAGGCAGGAACCAGGGCACCGCGAACCCTGCCCCGAAGCTCCCCTCTCTGCTGCCCACAGCTTCACGTGGAAGAAGTGGGAGGACCTGTGTGTGGGGGACGTGGTGTGTCTCAAGAAGGACAGCATTGTCCCGGTGAGCCGGCATCGTGGGCCTGGGGCTGGGGACCCCACACCCCGGCAGCCCCCACCCCCCAGCAGCTGTCCTGTCCCCTTCCCGCCCCAGGCCGATCTGCTCTTGCTGGCCAGCACGGAGCCCAGCAGCCTGTGCTACCTGGAGACCACCGACATAGATGGGTAAGAGGCGTGGAGTCCCTGGGGCTGCGTGGCGAGAGGCCCAGACAAACCCCCGTTCCCCAGCTGCCTAGGGCAGCCGGGATTCCACCTTCCGCCCCTGGAATGTTGGTGTGGGGAGGACCCTCGCTGTAGGAAGCGGGTCTTCCAGCCAGCAGCGGAATAAGAATAAACCAGACGAGGGACCCACTGTCTGCACACCAGGAGCCTTGTGGGCCTTCCTGCTCACCGGGTTAGAAGGCCAAGGTCCCGGCCCTGGCCCTTTGGCAGATGTGCTGTGTGACCTTGGGCCAGGCTCTCTTCCTCTCTGGGCCCCAGCCTGCTGATGAATGGCTGGCGTTCAGTAGGTGGCTCAGCAGAAATGGCCAAGTCTCTGGGAGGGGTCATAGCTCCCAGCCCCGGGCGCCTCCTACCCCTCTCACCCCAGGGAGACCAACCTGAAGTTCAGACAGGCCCTGACCGTCACCCACCGTGAACTGACCAGTGCGAGGAAGATGGCGGCCTTCCAAGGTGAGGGGCAGGGGTGAGCCCAGGGCACTGGGTTTAGGTGATGGTCCTGGCGTTCTGGTGGGTCCAGCACACAGCCAGCAGACGGGCCCTGGGGAATTCTTCTCTGGCGCGTGCATTCACTGGCCCCCGAGGTCCAGGGAGCTTCAACATGGTTACATCTCTGCAAGCAGTGTGAAAGGTAAGGGAAGCTTTTTGAGACAGGCATGTGCCACCATGCCCAGCCTGGGTTCAGCTTTCATTGTTTTCCTTTTCTGTGTCATCGTCAATTTTATTATACATAAAAATTGAAAAAGAATTGAAAAGAACTATTATTCGTCTACCATAGGATTAAAATTTTAAATCTGAATCCGAACTGAACCCGCATGCTCTACTTTTTAATGCACTGAACTTGCACCCACACCGGAACCCAGTTTTTCCCAGCTTTGAAGGCGAGTCAACAGGCTTTCTCCTGTTTTGCTGCCAGTGCTCGCTGCCCTTCCCGTTTCAGGCACAGACTCTTCCGAACCACAGCCTGTTGGCTCCCGACACTCAAGCTCTGGCTTCTCTCACCTGTCCTTATGGTCTGCGATAAGGGGAGGGGACAGTGGCAGAGACCTGGGATTCCCACCACCCAGGAGGTCGAGGCAGGAGGATCAAGAGTTCAAGGCTGGCCTAGGCTGCATAGCCAGGTCGATGCCAGCTTGGGCTACATAGTGAGACCCGAGAGATAGAGATAGAGATAGAGATAGACAGAGAGAGAGAGAGAGAGAGAGAGAGAGAGAGAGAGGAAGGAGGAGGAGGAGGAGGAGGAGGAAGGAAATTAACTTGGAGCGAGCCCCAGCTCCTGTTGGAGGGTGCCCACACCCATCTTCTCCTTTAACTTCTGATTGCCCAGAACTCAGCCAGTGGCCCCCCCTTGGGGAGTCAGGGTCAGGGAAGAAGTGCTGAACCCCCATCAGGCACTTTCTCTGGGTCCTGGCGACCCCAGGATGCTTGGAGTGGAAGCTCTTCACATCCCAGCCTCCTGGCCGGGCCCGGCTCTGCTTTTCCAAGTGGGGGTCTTAGGTTCAGAGAGGGGGTGCCCCCATCCTGCTCCTTACCCTAGGCATTTCCAGTTTCTGGCTTCAGGATGGAGCTGGGTTCCCTGTCCCTAAAGTGGAACGGGACAGGCAGGTGAAGGCTGGTAGGACCCCCAAGGCTGTTCATCAGACCGTACCCCCTCGTCATTTTAACCCTCCCTGAATGCTGCCCTGGGCCGGCATTTGCACCTGGAGCCGTTTGCTGAAACAGAAGCAAGGCAGGGAGATGGTGGGTGGTGGGTGGTGTGGTGGCGGGCAGGCCGGGCACTCAGCAGGAGCAGAGTGCTGGATGAGGCTCTCTTGAGGGGGAATCCCTTGTCATCTTTGCTCCTTATGCGATTACTGGGTGCTGGCCCAGGTCCTGGGGTGGCTGCATGATGAAGAGGCTCACAGATGTTATTCATTCCTAGCATGGGGGAGGAGGCTGAGTGGGGCAGATCTGGCTGGAGAGTCAGTGTTTGCAAAGGCCCTGTGGCCACAAGGGGACAGATTTGGAGTGTTCAAAGGGATGCCATATGGTGGGGTAGGAATGCAGGCAAGGTGTGTTTAGGGCACTGTGGGCCCCTCAGGTGACCAGAGCTGGAGGGTGGTGGGAGTGTTGCCTGCTGCAGCTGGGGAGGGGCGACAGGGAGCCACAAGAGCAGGCCCTGCCCCCAGCCATGGCTGCTGAGGGCCGGGCCACCCCAGGCACAGTGACCTGTGAGGAGCCCAACAGCCGGCTGCACCACTTCGTGGGGAGCCTGGACTGGAACGGCAGGAAGTACCCACTGGACATCAGCAACCTCCTCCTGCGCGGCTGCAGGGTCCGCAACACAGACGCCTGCTATGGCCTGGTCATCTATGCAGGTGCGGCCCCACCTGGCCCAGGCATGGCCACCTGCGTGGGGCAGGGTGACGAGGGGTAGAGGCCAGCAGGGAGAAGTAGCCAAGCCTGGCAGGACTGGGCACCATGGGCTCCTGCTCCGTGGCTTGTCTGGACCAGGGTTCTGTACAAAGGAAGGTGTTGAGTTGGCATCCTTGCTTTGACTGTGAAAGTGGGGTGCTTGTGTGTAGGTGGAAGGATGCAGGGGAGAGTAACTGGATGGGTGGGTGGATGTGTGGGTGGATGTGTGGGTGGGTGGATGGATTAGTGGGTGTGGGTGGATGGATGGGTGGATGGGTGGGTCGATGGATGGGTGGATGGATGGATAGATCAGTGGATGTGTGGATGGGTGGATGGGTGGATAGCTGGGTAGATGGATGGATGGATGGATGGATGGATGGATGGATGGATAGCTGGGTAGATGGATGGATGGATCCGTGGATGGATAGGTGGGTGGATGGATGGATGGATTAGTGGATGAATGGATGGGTGGATGGGTGGATGGGTGGATAGCTGGGTAGATGGATGGATGGATCAGTGGGGGGATAGATGGGTGGGTGGGTGAATTGGTGGGTGGAGGGATGGGTTGGTGGTGGCTGGATGGATGGGTGGGTTGACTGGCAGATGGATGGTGGATGGTTCGTAGGTGGGTGGGTGAGTGGGTAGATGATGGATCCAAACCCTGCAGGTTTTGACACGAAGATCATGAGGAACTGTGGGAAGATCCACCTGAAGAGAACCAAGATGGACCTGCTCATGAACAAGCTGTTGATCCTGGTGAGCCTCCAGCGAGGACCCTGACCGAGGGGCACTGAGGTGGGCAGGGGGTCTCTACCTCCTCCAGAGCCCTTGGCCGTCGGCTCCTGGACCTCAGTTTTCTTCCTCAGAAAGAGACGTAGCCTGATCCTATGGCCACGTTGGCAGGCCGGAGAACCTTGGTTAGAATCACTTTTAAAGTGTCTTGTGCTGGCCAGGTTGCTTATGGTGAGCGCTCACCTGCTCCGGGCAGAGCCCTAAGCTCCATCCCCACCTCCACCAAAAAAAGTTTTATATAAAAAATTTGATCTGGATGTTTTCCAAACCTACAAGAAATAACAAAATGCTCACCTTCCTCCCCTCACTGAGTTTGAAGAAACCTTAACTTTTACAAATTTTGTTTTTTGTGGGGCTTGGGGGTTGAACCCAGGGCCTCACGCATGCTTGGCAAGCGTTCTACCATGGGGCTGCACCCCAGCCCGTTCTTTATTTTTTATCCTGAGACAGGGTCTTGCTAAGTTACTCAGGCTGCCTCTGGCCTCAGACCTGCGATCCTCCTGCTTCAGCCTCCCGAGTCACTGGGATGACAGGCGTGCACCACGGGGATGATGGGGGGGGTGGGGGTGCAGCTCAGTGGTGCGGCTCAGTGGTGGGGCACTTGCCTAGCACGCGTGAAGCCATGGGTTCAACCCCCAGTACTAGAAGAAAAAGTCCACCTAAGCCAGGCAATTGGGAGAAGGACCTGGCAACCCCCTCCCAAAAATCAATCTGCCATTGAAAACCCTATGAACAGCAGAGAAGCACTGACAATAGTGTTTCCCCTGTTGTACAGAGGGTCGCTATGAGTCGGATACCGACTCGACGGCACCTAACAACAACAACAGAGCCAGGCAAACACGCTGGGCGCTGTGCCTTCCTCGTCCTGCCCTGTCATCCTGTCCGCCCCCATCCCGGTGCTGTTGCTGGGGGCCTTCCCCTGTCCATGTCTGTCGTCCTCCATGGGTGCGTCCCGTGGATGAATCCCAAATCCCGGCGTCGGGGCCCCAGGCCCTCCCCGCCCCCACCTGCCCGTGTCTGCCTCGCAGATTTTCCTGTGCATGGTGGCAGTGTCCTTGGCCCTGACGCTAGGCTTCAGCCTCATGGCGAAAGAGTTTAAGGAGAAGCATTACTACCTGGTGCCCAAGCGCGAGAGGACGGTGGCCATGGAGTCCTTCCTGATCTTCTGGGGCTTCCTCATCCTGCTCAGCGTCATGGTGCCCCTGGCCATGTTCATCATGTGGGTCGGGGCGGGGCGGGGCATGGGGCGGGCGAGGCGGCAGGCAGGGCAGCGGGCAGGGCCGCGGCGTGATGGGCTGGCCGCGTCCGCAGGAGCGAGTTCATCTACCTGGGGAACAGCATTTTCATCAACTGGGACGTGCAGATGTACTACGAGCCGCACGACATGCCGGCGCGCGCCCGCAGCACCAGCCTCAATGACCACCTGGGCCAGGTGCAGTACATCTTCTCTGACAAGACCGGCACGCTCACGCAGAACATCATGACCTTCCAGAAGTGCTGCATCAAGGGCCGCGTCTATGGTGCGTCCAGCTGCCCGTGCCTGTGCCTTTTCCCACGGCTGGGCGGGCTGAGGTTTTTGAGTCAGTCTCGGTCCCCATGGTCCAGCCCTCCCCTGCCATGTGGGAACCACAGCCCATGGCCTCACCCAGCCTGTGGCTTGTCTGGCCACATCTGGCTGCCGTCAGAAGCCTGCCACGGGGGACCCCATGTGTGGGCCCCCAGGGAGCGTGGTCCTGAACCAGGGTCTTTTCTCAGGTCTGGAGGAGCAGAAGATCCTTGGCCAGGTGCGTCCTGGCGGCTGGGCTGGGCTGGGCCGTGGGAGGGGGCCGAGACCCTTGGGACCACAGGCTGTCCTGTGTCCCCCGCGGGCCCCCCAGGAGGACCCCTATGCATGGAACAAGCTGTCGGATGGGAAGTCCCAGTTCTACAACAGGGAGCTGCTGCGCACAGTGCTGCTGAAGGAGGACCGGGCAGTGGAGGAGTTCTGGCGCTTGCTGGCGATCTGCCACACCGTGATGGTCCAGGAGAAAGGTGGTGAGCACCGGGACAGGGACGGGGACGCGCCACCTCTGCTGCCCACCTCAAGGGGGCTCGGCTCCCGCACAGCCCAGGCTGCCCTGGCTCTGCCCACATCTGGGCTGGTTCTCGAGGGCATCCAGACCTGGCGCCAAGGCCAGAGGGATCAGAATTGGGACTGGAAGGCCAGTGTGCGGTTGTCAGAGAGGAGGACACCCAGGCCTGGCGTCTGGGCCCCAGGGATTTGGCGTCAAACGGGGAGGTCAGGCCGACTGGGACCCAAGCGCCCTCCTCTGGGCACCAGACTCAGAGGCCGTGGGGCTGTGCTACCGCAAAGTCTGCAGATGATCTGTGAGCCCACCTGCCTCAGTCTCCTCCTCCGTGCCGCTGGAGGTGGGACCGGCTGTGCAACACCCCCACCACCAACGGTCTGTGAAATGCGAGTCCCCCGGCCCCCACCCTACCCATCCCCTCCCCCTCCAGACCAGCTGTTGTACCAGGCGGCTTCACCAGACGAGGAGGCGCTGGTGACCGCAGCCCGGAACATCGGGTACGTGTTCCTGTCGCGCACCCAGGACACCATCACGCTGGTGGAGCTGGGGGAGGAGCGGGTCTACCAGGTCCTGGCCATGATGGACTTCAACAGTGTGCGGAAGCGGATGTCGGTGCTGGGTGAGCGCAGGACCCCTCCCTACCCATGCTGGGCTCGGGGCTTGGGGTGGGGGTTAGAGGGGATGCGTGTGGGCCACCAGCTGGGCCTTTCCTCCCCACCACCCACCCTGCACCACAGTTCGAAACCCGGAGGGCACCATCTGCCTGTACACCAAGGGCGCAGACACCGTCATCCTGGAGCGGCTGAACAAGAGGGGCGAAATTGAGGTGGCCACAGAGGAAGTCTTAGCTGTGAGTCTCAGCTTGTGGGGAAGTGTATCAGGGGAGGTGTGCAGTAGGGGGACAGAGACGGAGGGAGGAGAGAGGAAGAGAGCATGTAGAGAAATGCCTCCTGGCCATTGAGGCAGCCATGAACAGTGGGGCAGGCTGTGCACTGTGCAAAGCACTTCCTCCCTCCCACCCATACACAGAGGCCAGGAAGGGTCTGAACTGCAAAGTATACCTTTCCAGAGAGGGTGGCTTTCTCCAGTTCACACAGGGACACCTGTGGGTGAGCTCTGCTTTGGCCCTGGACATTGTCCTTGCCCCGCCTTGCCCCTATTTGGGCAACTTTGGGGTTTTTACATGGGCTCCCCCCATGACCCACTCTTTCTCGGTCTTCTAATCCTCAAGGATCAGCTGCAAGGTCCCCACCTCTACCCTAACATGGGGCCGTCACCACCCCCATACATTTTCCCCCTGGCCCAGCCCCGATCCTGCAGGGCTCCAGGTGTCTGCATCCAGCCCGGGGTTTCCCAAGGACTGTCCTCAGGGTTCCTTGCTCTGCTTGGGGGGGGGCGGGGAAGGAGAGCCAGATCTTGGGATAAAGACCCAGAGCTGAGGGGCTCAGCAGGTGGGAGCAGACAGTCCGTGGAGCAGGCAAGTAAACTGAGGCTCCAAGAAGCGTGCAGGGCTGCCTGAAGCCTCCAGTGCCAGCGGAGCCCCCCTGTCCCATCCCAGCCTGGCCTTTCCTACCCACCCCATAAACACCTGGGGTTGATGGCTGGGGTGCAGGGAGGTAGTGTCAGGTGGGCGCCTTCCTGGGGAGGTCGTGCCCGGGGTGAGTGCATTCTGGGCCTGCCCCAGAGGCCGAGGCAGAGTGCCCATGGCCCACTGCGGTCACTGGGGGACCAAGGGATCAGAGTGAGGGGCCCGGGCTGGCAGCCTGATCCGGGAGAGGTCCGGGCAGCCTTAGGGGGGTCTAGAGGAAGCCCGGACCCACCATGGGCAGGGAGGTGCCCCTGGAGGGGGAGGGCGAGGGGGTGTGTGGCTGGGTGTGGGGCAAGCGGTGGGCGACAGCTGTAGCCCCTGCAGGCTTTCGCGGAGCAGACCCTGCGGACCCTGTGCCTGGCCTACAAGGAGGTGGACGAGGATGCGTACAAGGAGTGGGAGCCGCAGCACCGGGAGGCCAGTCTGGTGCTGCAGAACAGGATGCAGGCACTGTACCAGGTCTACAGCAAGATGGAGCAGGGCCTGGAGGTGTGAGGCCCTGGGAGACTGGCTGGCGGGCCAGGGACCCCTGCTGACCCGAGCCACCCACCCACCTCCTCTCTGCTCCCCCACCAGCTGCTGGGCGTCACTGCCATTGAGGACAAACTCCAGGATGGGGTCCCCGAGACCATCCAGTGTCTCAAGAAGGGAAACATCAAACTGTGGGTGCTCACGGGGGACAAGCAAGGTGGGTGCCTGGCCCAGCCTGGGTTCGCTGCCTTGTCTAAAGTCCCACCTATCCCCCTGTCCAGTTGGTTTGGGTCAAGGGCTGTCCTTCACATGGTCCCCGGGAAAGGGAGAAAGAGGAACAATTTTTTTTTGGGGGGGTACTGGGGGTTGAACCCAGGGCCTTGTACTTGCATGCTCTGCAAGTGCTGGACCACTGAGCTGCACCCTGAGCCCATTTTTTTTAGTTTTTGAGATAGGGTCTCGCTAAGTTACCCAGACTGCCTCTGGTCTCGAACTTGAGATCCTCCTGCCTCTGCCTCCCAAGCTCCTGGGATTACAGGCATGCGCCACCATGCCTGGCAGAGGAACAATTTTTAAAAGGCCATGACAGGAGGTGCCCCGACAGTCAGAATACCACCCTGAGCATCAGAGCAACCCTGGCCAGGCGCTGTGCCAAGCGCTCACAGATGTCTCCCCCACATGGCTGATGGCTGCAGCAGGGCTCACAGAGCTGGAGACACCTGTTCAGAGGTGGTCCAGCCGCAGAGACCTGTGCTGGCCACCACGGAACAAGGTCCCACCTTTGGATTCTCAGGGAGCCCAGCTGGTGTCTCGCAAGATGTGGTGTGTGCCTGCAGGGCTGTGCTAGGATACCTGTGGCCCTTCCTGTACACACACACGCAGAGTGACACCTCACCAGTACACAGCTAGGCATTGTTGTGCACACCTCTAGTCCCAGGACTCAGGGCGAGGAAGGAAGATCTCGAGTTTGAGGCCAGCCTGGGCTACTTGACACCCTGTCTCAAAAAAATGAAAAGCAAAAAAATGAAGAATGACAGGTTTATTAAACCAAATATTCAGACTGAATTACATATATACATATATATGTGTGTATATATATGTATATATATGTATATATGTGTGTATATATATATATATATATATATGTATATGCATGCCTGGGATTTAGCTTAGTTGGTAGAGCACTGCTCTGCAATCTCTGAGGTCCCAAGTTTGATTCCTAGTACTGCAAAAATGGGAGAAGGACATGGCAATCCACTCCCAAGGCAATCTTGAAACAATCAGCCATTGAAAACCCTATGAGGGTCGTTATGATTTGGACACGACTCAATGGCACCTAACAACAAATATATATATATATATATTTTTTTTTTTCCTTTCTAATTTCAAAAGATATTAAGACACTCCCCAGTTCCTAAAAGCATGGTGGGCCCTAGGCACCATCTGCCTGATGATTCTGGTCTCAAACCCACTTCCTCCAGGCAGCCCAGCCCCAACCAGCCCCAGCCAACCAGCCGTTAGGCACTTTCTTTAGAGCTGCTGCAGCCAAAGTCCCAGGGCTGGCCCTGATTGGCTGGCCTCGGTGACATACCATGCTCTGAACCAATCACTGTGGCCAGGGAGCGGGAGCACACGGCAATGATTGGCCAGGTGGGTGTGAGGGACAGGGTGGGCGTGGCTGTCAAGCAGGGCTGAGGATGGCTGGTTTGCAGAGACCGCAGTCAACATCGGCTTTGCCTGCCACCTACTGTCTGACAGCATGATCATTCTGGAGGAGAGAGACATAAGGTAAATGGGAGTGTGTGTGTGTAGGGGTGGAGGCCCCGGGGGCATCCACGACCCAGACAGAGCCCTTTGCCCCTGGGGCACATGCAGTGTGTCCTCCACTCTGCCTGGCCAGACCCTCAGGTGGCCTTCCTGCCATTCAGACAGAGGGGAGACTGAGGCACGCAAGGTGGGGGATGGGGTGACAAGCATGGGCTGCCCGCCTCCCCTGCTGTCCACAGCCACATCCTGGAAGGCACCTGGAAGAGCAGTGACAACGTGGAGGCACAGAAGGGCGGCCTGAAGCTCCCGGCAGAGATCAACATGGCCTTAGTCATTAATGGGGACTTCTTGGTCAGCACCGGCTCTGGGCAGACTGCAGGGTCCTGGTGTGGAGGAAGGGCCTGGGGGAGCGGCAGGCCATTGAGAGAGCCCCCAGAAGGACCCCAGGGGTGAGGGGCTGCTGGGGCCTCAAACGCAGACGTTTAAGAGACTGGACCATGAGGGCCCCAGGGGAGGGAGGGACGCGGTCAAGTCCAGCCACAGGGTGACACAGGAGGCCTGGAGAGGAATCCCAGCTGCCGGGGAGGCGGTGATGGAGGGGCCCCCGGCCGGTTGAGAGACACAGTTCCTCCTCTCTGCCGTCCAGGACAAGCTGCTACTGTCCTTGCGCCAGGAGCGCCGTGCCCTGGTCCAGAACGTAGAGGTGGACGAGGGCTGGCAGGAGCAGGGCCAGGCCAAGCGGAACTTCCTCCAGGTCCAGTGGATCTCCCAGATGTGGCGGAACCTGCGGCTGCTGGTGTCCAGACAGCCGGGAGCCCCGAGAGCGCAGGAAAGCCCCGAGGTGCAGCGGGAGAGGGCCTTCGTGGACCTGGCCTCCAGGTGCCAGGCTGTCATCTGCTGCCGCGTGACCCCCAAGCAGAAGGCCCTGGTCGTAGCGCTGGTTAAGAAGTACCAGCAGGTGGTGACCCTGGCCATCGGCGACGGAGCCAACGACGTCAACATGATCAAGAGTGGGTGGCAGCGGGGGGAGGGGAGGGGTGCTGGGGCGAGTGGACGCGGCCCTAGGAGGGCGGCCCAGGGCTGACGGCCGCGCGCGTCCTTTCCCGCAGCCGCGGACATCGGCGTGGGGCTGGCCGGGCAGGAGGGCATGCAGGCTGTGCAGAACAGCGACTACGTGCTGGGCCAGTTCTGCTTCCTGCAGCGGCTGCTGCTGGTGCACGGGCGCTGGGCCTACATGCGCATCGCCAAGTTCCTGCAGTACTTCTTCTACAAGACTGTGGCCAGCGTGCTAGTGCAGGTCTGGTTCTCCTTCTACAACGGCTTCACCGCGCAGGTGCGTGGGGGCGGGCGGCAGTGCGGGGCGGGGTGGGGGGGGGGCAAGGCTTTGCAGCAGCCGCCAGGGGCAGCAGTGGGTGCGGTCAGAACGCAGGCCCGGCTGGCCCCGGCGGCCAAGTCTGGGATCCCAGCGCAGTGGAGGCCAAGACTGTAGGATGGCGAGCTCTCGCGAGACCCTGTCTCAGCCTCGCGAGATCTCGTACAGGTCGGGGCGGAGCCGGGCGCGGTGGCCACGCCTAGGATCCCAGTGCTGGGGAGGCTGAGGCGAGAGGATGGCGAGTTCCAGTCCGGCTGGGGTTCGCGAGACTTTGTCTCAACCTCATGAGATCTCTTCTCCAGGTGGGGGCGGAGCCGGGCTTGATAAATATCTATATTATTGATCTGTATTTTGTGCGTCTGTCTCTCAGGTCTGCCATGTGTATTTATTTGTTTATCAGCGATCATCTCTCAGTCGTCTGTATTTGTCACTTGTCATGTCTGTCTTATCTATCAGTTAGAAGCTGGGGTTTAGCTCAGTTGGTAAAGCGCAGCTCCACACTGTCTGGGGCCCCAGGTTCAATCCCCAGCACGGCAAAAACGGGAGAAGGACGTGGCAATCCATTCCCAAAGCAAACCCTTAACAATCAGCCATCGAAAACCCTATGAGGGTCGCTGTGCATCGGAGCAGACCCCACAGCACCTAACAACAGTCACTTCACATCTGATCTAACATCCATCTAACCTGTCCAGTGCAGCTGTCACCCACGAGTCATCTCCCATCTATACATTCTACCTGTATTATCTGTTGCCTGTCACTGACTCTTATCGCTATCTTATCTCTCCTCCCTCATCGATATCTAAGTCTATTTGCCTGTTTCATCAATCATGTATGTATGTCTGTATCTGCCACCTATCTGCTGGTGCAGCTGGTCTCCCCCGCCCTTTTGATTTTACAGTACTTTGGGGCTGAACCCAGGGCCTTGCACACCCTTTGCAAATGCTCTACCACTGGGCTGCGCCCCCAGCCCGTTTTTTATACTTTGAGGCAGGGTCTCACTAAGTTGTGCCAGCTGCCTCTGGCCTCAAACTCACAATCCTCCTGCCTCCACCTCCAAGTCGCTGGGACGACAGGTGTGCACCGTGGTGCTCCGCATCCCGTCTGTCTGTCTGTGTCTGTATCTGCCTCTGCCATCTCTCTGTTGGAGTATTTGAAACTGTGGGTGCCTCCACCCTGATGGAGTCCTTCAGTGCGCCACCCGCCCCGCCCTCCCCTGCACCTGCTCGCATGACTTTCTCCAACAGCCAGAGGCTTGTTTCTCGCTGCCCTACCACATCTTTACCCACACGGAGTGGGTTTGGCTTGAATCACACCTACATTTTTAGCTGAGCTGGATTCCCACAAGGGGAGGCCACCTGACCACGGGTCTCTCTGAGCTCTTTACCTGCAGGGACTCCTTATGTCTAAGTCGACACGACTCTAGAACCATCTAGAAGCACATTCTTTCCAGCCACTTCCCAACTGCCACTCCTCAGCAACCCATCTGGTTACAACTTGAATTCGAGGCTCCTGTCTTCAAAGTCCCGCCTCGCCCGTCTGTCCCCTGCCCTTCATCTTGAAGCCCCTACAGAGACTGCCCCACGTTATCCTGGCCTTAATCCAGGCTCACCTGGGACCCTCCTCTGGGTCCGGCTGGCTTAGAGGGGGCCCTGGCCACCAGGTGTATGAAGGTCACCCCTGTCCCCCACTCTGCTCCCGTTGCAGCCGCTGTACGAAGGGTGGTTCCTGGCCCTCTTCAATATGCTCTACAGCACCCTTCCGGTCCTCTACATCGGGCTCTTTGAGCAGGTGAGCAGGGGTGAGGCCTGGCCTCTGCCTCCCCAGCACGTGGGGGATGGGTGGGGACCGGCTGTTGCCGGGTACCTGCCCCAGCTGGGGCTCTGTGTTTTGGGGGCAAGGGGCCCTCTCACCTGCTCCTCCTCTTTGTGGGAGCCCTGCACCCCAACACCTGGTCCCTATGTCTGCCCATCTGGACCAGATGGCCAGAGGACCAGATTCTGCTGTTTATTGCACTCCCAGCCCAGAGAGGCCCTGCCTAAGTGGCGGGGCGCAGGGTGGTCCCATAGAACATTCTGGACCAGTGCTGAGAGGTTGAACCCAGGGCCTCCCGCATGCTAGGTAAGTGCTCCACCACTGGTGTGCACCCCCAGCCCCTTTCTTTTTATTTCGAACTGGTCTCAGTTCTGCAGGCTGCCTCTGCCATAGAACTCACAATCCCCCTGTTTAAGTTTCCCAAGTTGCTAGGATGACAGGTGTGTGGCACAGTGTCCAGCCAAGGGACCAGATATTGGACTTCATTTCTTATTTTTAATTATCTTTACTTTGGCTGTGCTGGGGCTGGAGCCCTGGTCCTCGCTCACGCCAGGCCAGTGCTTGCCACTGAGCTGCGCCCCTGAGTCCTTTTACGTTTTATTTCATCTCGGGACAAGGTCTCCCTGTGCAGCCGAGGCTGGCTTTCAGCCGATGAATCTCCTGCCTCAGCCTCCTGAGTTCTGTGATTACAGAGGCCTGCCGAGGCCCAGCACGCTTAACATGGGTAACTGTGATGAAATGAAGATACAGTTGTTGCTGGGTGCAGTGGTGCACATCGGTCGTCCCGGTGACTCAGGAGGTGGGGGCAGGAGGACAGCGAGTCCCAGGCCAGAGGCAGCCTGTGTAATTTACTGAGACCCTGCCTCTAGATAAAGGAGAGAAAAAGGGGCTGGGGTGCAGCTCAGTGGTGGAGCACTTGCAAAACATGTGGAAGGCTCTGGGTTCAACCCATAAGTACCTAAAAAATAAATAAATAAACAAAAAAGACACACAGTTGTCTTTTGGGAAGATAGGGGATTGGTCCCGGGACTTTGTGGCTACCAAGATCTATATACAAGGACCAGTATTTGCACAGAGCCTGCGTGCATTCTTCCACAGATATTCCTTCTTTTCTCTTTTCTCTTTTCTTTTTCCTTCCTTCCTTCCTTCCTTCCTTCCTTCCTTCCTTCCTCCCTTCCTTCCCTCTCCCCCCCACCCCCTTCTCTCTCTCTGTTTTCTTTCTTTCTTTCCTGTGGTATCTGGGGGCTGAACCCAGGGCATTGCACAGACCTTACAAGTGCTCTAGTATTGGGCTGCACCCCCAGCCCATTTTTCATTTTTTATTTTGAGTCAGGGTCTTGCTAAATTACACAGGCCACCTCTGGCCTCAAACTCATGATCCTCCTGCCTCAGCCTCCTCAGCTCTGGGATCACAGGCAGGGCCACTATGCCTGGCTCCACCCCCCCCATCTGGAGGTCAGATCTCTCAAGGTTGAGACAGGATCTCGCGAGGCCCACGCTGGGCCTCACCTTAGCCTCCCAAGTCACTGGGATTCCAGGTGTAAGCCACCATGACCAGCCCTTCCACAGACTATAAATCAACTCTAGGTGACTCATGGTACCCCATACAGTGTTGATGCCGAGTCCACAGTTGTTACACTGTATTGTTTTTTTGTTTTGGGTTTTGGTATTTTTTGCAGTACTGAGGGTTTAACCCAGGGCCTTGCCCTTGCATGCTCTGCAAGTGCTGGACCACTGAGCTTCACCCCCAGCTCATTTTTTTACTTTTTTGAGACAGGGTCTTTCTAAATTACGTAGACTAACTCTGGTCTTGCAATTTTCCTGCCTCCGCCTCCCGAGCCACTGGGATTCCAGGCATCACCATAGCACCCGGCCCTACCCTGTTTTGTTTAGGGAACAATGATAGCAGAAAATGTTATAAAAGTTGAAGACAGGCAAAAAGTCCTTTCCCAGATATTTTCGATCTGCAGTTGGTTGAATCCATGCGTGAAGAACCCACGGACTTGAATGACTGGGCCGCCACATAAAATCCCTGGTCTGCCCATTCTTGGGGGCACAGTTAGTTCAACCGCTGGCTGGGCACCCAGCTCCAGAATCCTTTGCACCCCATTGCGTTTTAATTCACGTGGGCTCCATTGCTCTACACAGCAAGTGGCCGGGGGTCCAGACCCTGTTCAGGGTCCCTCTCGCCCCCCACCCGATCTCAAGAGCCCTTTGTCTCCGCCGCCCAGGACGTGAGCGCCGAGCAGAGCCTGGCGAGGCCCGAGCTGTATGTGGCAGGCCAGGAAGACAAATTCTTCAACTACTGGGTGTTCACGCAAGCCATCGCCCACGGCACGGCCACCTCCCTGGTCAACTTCTTCTTGACGCTGTGGGTTGGCCACAACTCAGCGGGACCCAACAGCCTGGGTGACTACCAGTCCTTTGCGGTGATCGTGGCCCTGTCTGGCTTGCTGTCCATCATCATGGAGGTAGGCGGGGCCCTGGAGGCCACCTTCCCCACCGACCACTGCGTCCTGCCAGGTGCCCTGCCCGGGCCTCTGGCTGACCCTGCCCTTTCTGTCCAGATCATGCTGTCCATCAAGTACTGGACCCTCGTGGGCCTGGGCTCCATTGTGCTGAGCCTCAGCCTTTACTTCAGCATGACGTGCCTCACCCAGAGCTTGTGGCTCTACAGGATCTCCCCAACCACCTTCCCGTTTCTGTGTGAGCCCTCAGCGGGGCCCAGTGCAGGAGGGGGGCGGCCCCAGGCCCCACCCACGGTCCCACGGGCCAGGGGCAGGTTGTCCTCTGGCTCAGGAAGGGGCTCCTCTTGGGGGAGTTGGCAAAAAGGGGACTCGTGGTCTGGGGGTGCTCGTGGGGGGAGAGGGGCACGGGGAGGAGGGAGGCGAGGGCGCCAAGCAGCCTCTGCCGTGACTCTTGCCCTGTCCCTAGATGCCGACCGCAACGTGCTGAGTCGGCCCGCCAACCTGCTGATCGTCCTGCTGAACGTGGCTCTAAATGTGCTGTCCGCCCTGGCCTTCCGCGTCATCTACCAAATCGTCCGGAAACTGTACCCCAAGGTGAGGCTGGGCTGGCTGGGGCCCCCCACACCTCCTGGGGATGCTCTCGGCCCCAGCCAGCCTTTCTAGACACTGGGCCCGGGCAGGGTGGGCATGGAGACCCTGGCAGCTCCTGCTGCTCTCGAAGGCCGAAATTCCCCCCGGGGAGGCCACGCACGCTTGGAGGGAGGGCCGCTCCGGTCTCCATGCCCTGGGGTTAACTCGCTGACATCTTTGGGCCTCGAGTTATCGAGGGGATGGAAGGGACACGAGCAGTCTTGAGTGGTTTGGGGACAAGGGGGGCTTGAGGTCACTTAGAGATGCCCCAGTGTCACGGATGGACAAATGGACACACCCAGTGGGGGCCACCTGTGATGGAGCATCATGCAGCCCTGAACAGGACAAGGCCCTGACCCTCACTATACCATGGAAGGACCCTGAGAGCATTGTGCTTAGTGAGAACCAGACACAAAAGGCCTCACAGCGTGTGACTCCATTGACAGGAAACGTCCCAAACAGGGGAACCCAGAGGCAGGAGGTGGATTTGTGGGTGCTGGAGGCTGGGGGGACTGCTCATGGGGGTGGGGCATTTTTAGGGGTGGTGGAATGTTCTGGAGATAGACAGTGGGGAGGGTTGAACAGCCATGGGAATGTGCTTAATGGCCCTGGGCTGCGCACTCACACGTGGTTAGGATATGAATTTTCCATCATATATTTTTAATCTAATTTTGTTTGATTTTTATAATACTCCCTGACCCCTTTTTAGTGATGCTGGGGATTGAGCTCAGGGCTCATGTAGGGCCAGATCCCAAGCCCCAATTTTGTTTTTGTAGCCCAGCCTGGCCTGGAACTCGCCATCCTCCCGTCTCAGCCTCTTGAGTGCTGGGATCACAGGTGTGGCCACAGCGCCTGGCAGCACCCCCACATGTAGAGGAGATCTGGTGGGGTTGAGACAGGGTTGAGATAGGTTGAGGCCAGCCTGGGAATGGCCATCCTCCCACCTCAGCGTCCTGAGCGCTGGATCACAGGCAGGCACCACTGCCCAAACATCGTGTGTATTTTATCCCAACATAAAAAGGGAGGACTTACCTATTCACATAACAGTGGCACAACCACCTGCAGCCGGGAAGGGCTCAGAAATGGACTGGGACTGCGTGGCCACAGACATTCCCCCTTCCATGTTTCTCCCTGAACCGCTCCTGCCACCCTCTACCACACAGGCACCCCGTGGCCATTGGAGTTAGGGCCCAGGGAAGGATTCTGATTGGCTGGCCCACAGTTAGGGCCCAGGGAAGGACTTTTGATTGGCTGGCCCAGAGTTAGGGCCCAGGGAAGGACTTTTGATAGGCTGGCAGATAGTTAGGGCACAGGGAAAGATTCTGATTGGCTGGCCCAGAGTTAGGGCCCAAGGAAGGTCTCTTGATTGGTTGCCCCATAATTAAGGCACAGGGAAGGATTCTGATTGGCTGGCCCAGAGTTAGGGCCCAGGGAGGGACTCAGGGAAGGACTCTGGGCTAGAATCAGATTCGAGGGAGGGCTCTACCTGGAAGAACCTGGCCAGTCAGTGGTAGCCAAGGGCTCTGAATGGTCCTCCCTGGGAAGTAGGTGACTGGAGACCAGTGCAGCACAGTATGTGTCGGGCCGGGACAGGGCTGAGTCCCCTGCGGTCCCCTGCACTCTGCAGAAGGAGGTCCCGAGTGAAGAAGTCTTGGCTGTGGAGCCCTTGCCTGAGCTTCGCCGGGCTGTTCCTGTGCGGCGCTCCAGCTACGCCTTTTCCCACCGTGGGGGCTACGCAGAGCTCATCACGCAGGGAAAGAGCCTGAGGCAGCCCACAGAGACCACCAGCGAGACTTTCCACGAGACCCCTGTGCCGTCGCCGGCCTCGTCCGAGGAGGGGCTGCCCTCAGCCAAGGGCTCGCTCTGGCGCCTCCGGAGGTTCTCCTTCCTGTCCAAGAAGCGCCAGCACAACAAGAAGGCCTCCTCCTCCGAGGTGCCCCAGGCCTCCACCGTCAGCTCCTCCGTGACCACGGAGCGACCATCCACTTTCTACTCGGAGCCCCAGTCCCCCTACGCCAAAAGGCTGCCCCCCACGCTGACTGTGTCACCTCAGTCGTCCCAGGAGAGGGCTTTGCCAGGCCAAGAGAGCGGCCCGACGCCGTCCACACCCTCACTAGTGCAGCCTCAATTCCCGGCCAGCGAGCCACCGCCCTCGGGCGGGGCCACGGAGGGCCAGCCAGCCTCCTAGGAGGGGAAGTCACAAGCCCTCCACTCCTTTCTGGAAGAGCTGGCAAAAGGAGCCGCAACCCCTCGAGGAGGGCGCAGAGCCACCCCACAGGATGACCCCCAAACCATCTCCCGTGGAGCAGCTGCCGGTGCCCTCCCAAGAAGTTTCACCTGATTTGGGGGTGCAGCACCCACCACCCCCAGAGAAGTAGACATTGTCTTTTGAAGACCAGCCAGTGAGCAAGAGCTCATCCACCAAGAGTGAGGGCTCCACAGCCTCCTCTCCTTTTTCTAATAAACCAAGGTCCCTCTGACCCCAAGTCTTCTCTGGGCTCACTTTCTTAACACTTTGAGCAGGAGCCGCATGGAATACGCTTTGCTAGTTTAAAAACCACTGGCCCCTAGTGGCTGCCACAGGGAATTGCAGGGAAAGTTCTTCACTCTGGGATAGACAAAGTGGTAAAGCCTCATTCCCCCCCCCCCCCCAGAGGAAGAAATGAGCAGGTTCTGCCTAGCACTGGCTCCCCACTGCCTGCTTGAGGGCTCCCTAAAGGGGGTGCTTAAGCTCCAACACCAACACCATCATCCCCCTTCTGCCACGGGGCCTCCCTCATTGCCTCCCCTCAAATAAGCAGTGGGCAGTGACGTCTCAAAAGCAACTCCTGACATGTTCCTCATCTTAGGAGCTGTGTCGCCCAAGGGCACCGAGCCTGCCTTTCTGATCCTCAAAGGTTCCCTGTGGAAAGTGGGGTGGGGTGGCGGCTCAGAGGGGACAAGGGAGGAGAGACAGGGTCCCTCTTCCTTCCACCTCCATTCCTCTCCCTCCTGTGCCAGTCCCCAGTCGGCCAACACACACAGGTAAGTGACTAGAAAATAATTTATTGAAGAAAAAAACAAAGCAAGAAACCCAACACAGCAATGGTTGACAATGGTGATGATTTTTTTCTTTTTTTTCTTTTTTTCATTTTTTTACTTTTATGCCTGTCGCCTGAGGGTGGAGACAGGGGGGCTGCCCTTCCCTCTTGTATTAGGGGACCAGGGACTTTGGACGGTCCAAACAGCAGAAACAGCCTTACTTTCCAGTCTCGATTAGAAACACAGGAGGCCTCCCCTAAACGCCTCCACTGCGATAATCCACCAACATCAGCCTCTTAGGGGGCTGCCGGGAAGATCCCTGGGGCCTGACTACCTGGCTTTGGGCCGGGAAAGTGAGATGTTTGCGAGGCCCCACTCTCTGGCACCATCCGGGTCCCTGGCCCAGCCCTGAAGTACAGGGTGTGAGGCATCCCTTTTAGCCACCCCCACTCTGCTGCTGGGACCTGCCCTGGAAAATGGGCTGTCAGCCTGCATCATCCAGGCCTCCCAGGAAGGAAGCACAAGGAGCCCCAAGCCAGCCTGTCTTTTTTCTCCACCTCGAACAGCTGGGGGTAGCTCGGAGACCTGGCCAAATACTAAAAGTGGAGCCCCCTTTCCTGATGCCTGAGATGCTGGGGGATGGGGGGGGCTTTATTCTGCAGGGTCCTGAAGTGGCTTGGTGGGAAGGCTTGCTGCTGGGGCATGTCACCCCACCTCCCAGGGTAGGCAGAAAGGCAAACTCATGCCCAGTCCAGGGCCGGGGAGACCCAGGGTGTCCGGGTGGAGGTTGGTGGCTTCAGGAAGGCCATGCAGATCTGTGGAAGTTGGGGCACACCCCAGCTGCCCCCCCAGTGATGAGACTCCACTCGAACTGCCTGATTGTCTCTCTCCTCTGAACAAGACACTTGGGAATTCATGCTACAGTGAAACTGACCCAGGTGGAGGTGGGGTGAGGTCCATGGCCACGGTGATGACCGCCACCCACAGGTGCCCAAGATCCAGGGACAGGGGTCAGCAGTGCCCCGCCCGCTCGGGGCAGGCAGGTAGCATGTGGTGGCCGAGAGGTGAACAAGGCCCTGGGTGGGGTTCAGGTCTGGCTGGCTCCAGGACCCCCCACTCCTCTCCACCTGGGGCCGTGTCACCTCCTGGAAACAGTTTCTTAGAAAAGGGAACAGAAACACAGAGCAGAGCAAAGAACCACGGAACAGCACCGACTTGGGCATGAAACACAACGATTGGACATGGAGCCCCCCGCCCCCCACCCAGCCCTTACTACGCCATCCGGAAGAAGGAGTATATTACAGCCATGCATTAAATCAAATTCCATCGCATCTTTGTTTCATTTTTCTTCCTTTTTTTTCTTAAATTACATTTGAACACAGAACACAGAATAATAAATACTCTTATAAGACATGACTCCAAAAAACAAGGAACAGGATAAGCCAGGGAACAGAAAGGTCCACCTGTCTCTCTCGCGCGCCTTCTCTCTTCCCTAAAAGACTCAGGTAAATAAGAAATCTGTAAACGCCACCGGTCCTTCCCTCCTCATGGCCGCCCAGCCTCCCCTTCGCCCTCTGACCACCGGCTTTGCCGCCCTGACATTCAATATGTCTCCCACGAAACCGGTCCAAGAAACGACATGCCATCGTTTGCAAAATTATAATTTAACGGTATAAAGCTTCAAGTCACGTATTCCAAAAACTAGCTAAGTTTTTTTTTTTAATCACATAAACTATACATTAAATATTTTGAGGTATTTCAGAGAGAATTGTCAAAGGCTAGAAGGGATTGTGCTGGAGGTTGGGTTCCCCGTGTGGAGGATGGGCATCGGGAGGTGAAGGCCGGATGGGGGGGGGCAGAGCTCAGCGTCCATCCAGGCCTGGCTCGTGGGGGGGCAGAGCCAGTGTGCGTGTGAGTGGGTGCATGTGCGTGTGTCAGTGTGTGTGGGGACAGGGGTGGGGGTTGCATTCTTAGGGTTCGGCCCCAACACTCAAAGTTTCCAGAAGCATCACTCAGACCGGACTGCGAAGCTGGGAGGACCGCGAGGCGGTAAGGACACCGGACACTCCATACACATCTTTGGTTCAAGAAAAAGGCACTCACCGGCCTCTGTCTTCGCTGTGCGCTCTCTCTCTCTCTCTCTCTCTCTTTCTCTGGGGGTGTGGGTGGGGGACAGAGAAGGGAACCCTAGCGTCCAGCACAAGTCCTTGGGGAAAATCTTTGGTATCAGGCGTGATTTTTCCAATCACAGACATGAAGGTTGAGTGAGGTAGTCTTTACCTGGGGTGGGGGGTGTCACTAGAAACGTCTCTCGCATCCTGGGGTGGGGCGGCCCTGCCTGGGAGGCAGCCGCAGGATAGGGTTTGGGCAGGGGGCTCCTTCCAGCCCCCTCCCTGATCGCATGCCCCAGGGAGGCAGGCTCTCGGGGTCCAGCAGCCAGCCAGTCTTGGGGGTCACCCAGACAGGATGAGCAGGGGCTGGGGGCGCTGGTCTTCCTTTCTGACCCATCCCCCTTGTAATTTTTTCTTTTTTGGCAAAAAAATGGAGCAAGCAGATTCCAACTTCTTCTCCTTGGAGAGGGGCGTGGCAAACACAAGGTGTACCCCAAAGTCCTCCGCGGGCCTGGCTGTGCACCCCACGAGGGCCGGGGTGCGTCGGTGGATTTCAGAAGGCTCCCAGCGCGGCCCCGTTGCCTTCCGGGCCCCTTCTCGTGGGCGTCGCCTGGGGCCCGGGGGCGTCTTTCCCTGCGCATCATCCATCAAGGTGCGAAGTGAGGTTAAAGTGAGCTCGGCCGGGATCTGCAATGACCAGCGGGTCGCGTCGGGCCGCCCACAGCTGGGCGGCGTGGGAGGGGCGCCGGCCCTGGCCCCTCCCCCGGCTTTAAGGCAGGCGATGCTTGGCACACGGGGTCCCGGCCGCGGGGAGGGGCGGCCGGGGTCCTGGCGTAGGGGGCCATCCTGCCAGCGGAGGGGTTGGCTGGGGGTGCCGCGTGACTCCAGCTCCACGTTTGGCGACTTGGGGAGGGGCTGCGCTTTGGGGGGGGCCTCGGGGGAGAGGGGAGGCAGGAGCTGCGCCTCCCCTTGGGGGCCTGGAGGAGGAGGGGTAGCTATTCCTAAAATTCCTCTTTCTTTTTAAAATACCCGGTTTATACGTCTAGTGTGTGCTTCTTGACCTGCTTTAGGGGGCGACCCAGGGGGCCCTGGTTTCCTCGAGGCCCCTGGGCGTCCTGCCCTGGGGGGCTGGGAGCCCCGCTCGCCCGCCTAGGCCTTGGAGAAGGCGGCGCCGGCGGCGGCGGGGCCCCCCGCGGCGGCGCCCGGCTCCTCGGCCCAGCGGTTCATGCAGCGGCGGCGCGCGTTCATGAAGAAGTTGCTGACGGTGTTGAGCTCCAGGCCCAGCTGCTGCGAGATGGTGACCTGCATCTCCTTCGAGGGCCGCTTGTTCTCCTTGAAGATGGCGATCAGTGTGCGGCGCTGCAGGTCGGTGAACACCAGCCGCTGCTTCTTGGGCTGCAGCGCGCGCTCTTTCTGCTGCTCCTGCTCCTTGCGCTTGCAGGCTGCGGGGGGGCCGGGGGACAGACAGGGGGCGCAGGGAGCCAGCGGAGGACAGGGACGCGGCGGAGATGGCCGGACGGCAGGAAAGCAAAGGAAGGAGAGAAAAGAAAAAGAAGGAAAGAATGGAAAAAATGTCCCGAGAAGCAGCCCCATGGGGACCAACCGGGAGGGGGCAGGAGACAGGTGCAGACAGACAGATGGACGCAAGTGGAAGGGCCCAGCAGACAGCGGAGGCAGATAGGGTTGGGGGGGACAGAGAAAGAGACAGTGTCAACACTGCTGCACAGGCCTGGCCCTCACCCCTCCAAGGGACCCACCGCACTCCCCCCAGCAAAGGCCCATGAACCCCCCCCTCGCGCGCCTTCCCCTCCTTCCTGCACCCCATGGGGGGACGTTAGGGGAAGCGTCACGTGGGACCCAATCCCTCCGTGTAGATGGGGAAGGAAGTGGTTAACTGTTCGTCCTGGGGTGCATTGCAAACCCCAGCAGCCAGGTCCTGAGGGTGGCAGCCGCTGTCCGGGCCTCCTCCCCACCTGCTGCCCTCAGGGCCCGATGGCCTGGCAGACTCCAGGCCAGGCTGACTGAGCCCACAGCGGGACCCGGGTTCCTAAGCCATCCACTCCCAGCAGGCTGACACCTCGGTAGACTGGGCCCCCCTCACACCCCGTGACTGTGGAACCAAGAAAGGCCAAAGGAGGGGGCCCTAGGGACGGAAGGGTGACCCTCACAGGGGCCAGGGGACATTTGTGGCACCCATTGGAACTGCATCAGAATCTCAGTCTGGAGGGTCGCCCCCTCCTACCTCCTGGAGCCTCCTGCCCCCACTCTCACCCCTAGGTCCCAGCTTCCAGTCCCTCACCCATGCAGCCCTGATGGCTCAGAGACCACACAGCACAGCAAGTTTGCTGCTTTTGCTTCCAGAAAGCCGGGAACAGGTGGTGTGGTGGATCGATGTGCATGCGTATCCACAAGAATGAGTGAATGTCCCTGAACGGCGTGACTCATTTCCCAAGGACAGGAGTTGTGCCCACTGAATGTGCAAACCTACTTGCCACCTCACTCCCTCTCTCCCTCCAACAGGGGTTACTCAGAGCTCTAATTGGCTGTTTCCGGTTTTATGATTAAATAGGATGGATGCAGGTTTTTGAACCTCTTAGAAAATCAACCACCTAATGAGAAGGGGGAGGGAAAGAAAACAACCTAGAAAAATGGTTGAACTCAGAAGAAATGTATCAATAGGACAAGAACAGGGTGCTGTTAAGTAAAACTGACAGAGTAAGAAAATGAAAAAAAAAATTGAAAGGGAGATGTGGGGGTGTGGTGCTGCTCAGGGGTCAGCATTTGTCCAGCAGGTGTGAGGGCCTGGATTTCAGCCCCACCGTGTTTAGGGGGGAGATGAAGAGTAAGAAAATGCTCTTAGAATTGAACTACACAATAGCTGGGATGAAATAATTCTATGTAAGGATTGGATGATAAAATTAAGAAATATTTCAGAAAAGAGAACAGAGAAGATGCAGCTATGGGAAAGGAGAGAAAAATCATCACAAAATTGGAGGACAAAGTTAGCAAGTTCGTCATCTGATCAAGAGGCAATCTGAAACTACAGGAAGAGACGATCAAATAATGAAATAAGAATTTCCAGGTTTGAGGGCATGAATCTCCTGGTTTGCAGAACCCATTCTGTGCTCACCTTAATGAATGGGAATGAAAAAAAAAATTAAAAGGACATCCTTGTGAAATTTCAGGACACCAAGAAGAGAGAAAATGCAGAAAGCTTCCAGAGAAGAAAGATGCCATACAAGGGATCCAGAATTGGACAGGCTGGGTTTCTCAGGAAGTAGGAGACTTCAAATATCCTCCAAAAACTCCTAGGAAAAAGTATATTCTATCAGAAGTGCCAAATATCCAAACATCAAGCATAAAAGTGGAGTGAAAATACAGTCATTCAAGGATTCCAAAATTTGACATTCCACACACCCTTTCTCAGAAAGCTACTAGAGGATGTGCTCCATTCAAATGAGGAGGCAAATAGAAAAAGGAAGGTGTAGGATTCATGAAATGTGATCAAACCTAGAGAGAGAGAAAAGGAGTTTTCTGAATGATAAGGGCTTCCACAAATGAAGGGATAGAGGGAAGCCCTACCTGGATTCTGAGGGACACCTTAAGGGCAGATGACCTCAAAAGTTCTGAAAATCTTACTGACTCGGTGTTACATTTTGCTGAGGAGTGCAGGAAGACTTTGTGATGGGCAATGCTTAGCTCCTGGATCATCAAACAGTTGTACAAGAAAGGAAATGCAATCCTAGTATTCTACATGGCTCAGTAGTGGGCACTAGTCACCAAATTCATAGTCATATTCATTGCTGAATATTAGTTTGGGCAAACGACTATATGTTACTGTACTGAGAAGCAGACAGAGGGAGATAATGTCGGTTTGGAGATAAAAAGATGGCAGTGGCTGTTGTACAGCTCGGTGGTAAGGCAGGCGTTGAGCATGTGGGAGGTGCTGGGTCCCACCTCAGCACCAAAAAATATATATTTGGCAAAGCCTGGATGGTGAATGGTGTGATTGGTATCAGGCGTGATTTTTCCAATCACAGATAAGAAGGTTGAGTGAGGTAGTCTTGTAGACTGGTGTAGCACATGAGGTAGAATGGTGTAGCACATGGGCTTCTGTGCATGAAACTGGGTGGGGAACAAGTCCCTATGTCCCTGTTTTATTTGCATAAAGCAACAGTGGACAGAAAACAAGGAGCTGCCTTGAACTTCCACCTTTCTGGGACTTGGCCACCCTGTGAAAGTCACAGGAGGGGACTTGGCGCTCACTCCATTCTTTGAAAAGGAAAGGAGTTTCAGGCAGCAAATCCAGGGGAAGACTCAAAACTCAGCCCAGGCTTTTAAATTCCAATGAAGAGCTTGCTCACTTTGTTTCTTGTAAACTTTGATTCCTTCCTTCCTTCCTCCTTTCTTCCTTCTTTCCTTCCTTCCTTCCCCTAGTAATTTACTCTCAAATTCATCCCTCATTTACAGTAGGGAGAGACAGGCAAATGCTTCTCAGAACACTCACAAGACCTCGGTGTAAACAGCCTTATTTGGATCCTATTTTTTAATCATAATAGGTCCGTAAGGAGAGGCTTTCTCTCCTTATTTACACAGAGATGGTGAGCCACTGGCCCAGGGTTGCCCAGCCAGTAGCAGAGCAGGAAACAGTTGATGGGCCCAGGCCAGGGAGGGAGGGAAGCTGTGGGTCTCCTCTGAGCTCCTGATGGGGACCCCAAGGCAGAGGCTGGGGGAGGGGCTGGGCACAGCAGCTTGTTTTGTTGATGGCAGCAGAAAGAGGCTGGGCTGCCCCCTCCCCTGCGCTCAATCTAATTACAGCTGCTCACAGCCACCATCGATCCGGCTCCAGCTCCAGTCTGAGCTGTTTACCGTGAGCGGCTTTTGTCATTGGCCCATCCCCCAAGGCCCCGTGGAGGTGGGAGGGGAGGCGCAAACGCCCTGAGCCCACTGTCCTCAGCGCCACCTGCCTGTTCCCGAGGCCACCACAGCTCCTGAGCCACCCCCTAGGCCAGCAGCCCAGCAGCACCAGCAGGAGCCTGGGAAAGAGGGGCTGGGGTGCACAGAACTGGGGAGGGGAAGCAGAGGGCACCCTGGACTGCCTGCTCGCCGGCCACGGGCCAGCCACCTCCACCTGCACACTGCCCTCTGCTGGCCACCACGTGTCCCACCTCCAGCTCCTCCACCTGTGTCAGTTCTGCCTCAAGCCTACCACCTGCCCCTGCATCACCTCCGCCTCCATCACCTCATCCCCATCACCTGCACCTCCACCACCTCTACCTCCATCACCTCTACCGTCTTCACCTCCATCACCTTTGCCTCCACTACCGCGACCTCCATCACTTGCCCCTGCAATGCCTCAGTCACCATCATGTCCATCACCTCCACCACCTCCGTCACCTCTGCCTCCATCATCTCCATCACCTTCCTCACCTCCACTCCATCACCTTTACCTCCATCACCTTTGCCTCCATTACCTCAACCTCCATCATTTGTACCTGCAATGCCTCTGTTGCCATCATGTCCACCACCTTCATCACCTCCGCCTCCATTACCTCGACCTCCATCATTTGCACCCACAATGCCTCAGTCGCCATCACATCCACCACCTCCACCACCTGCATCACCTCCACCTCCATCGCCTCTGCCTCATCACCTTTGCCTCCGTCATCGCCACTTCCTTCTGCATCACATCCACCTCTATCCCCTGTACCTCCTTCACCTCCATCACCCACATCACCTCCACCTCCCTCACCTCCGCCTTCATCACCTCCACCTCCATTCCCCACCTGTGCCGCCTCCCCACCTCAGCGTTAGCTGCTTTTTCTTTCCCTCCTCCATCACCTCCTCTGTCGGTTCTGCTGCTATCACTGTCTCCATCATTACTTCCTCCTTCTCGTGTTCTCCATCCCCTCCACATCCGCCACCTGCCTCAGTCCTAACACCCATCACTGGCATCTCAACGCCTCCTCCATCACCTCCTCTGTATCTGTTCTGCCACCATCGCCTCCACTGTCAGTCTCCCCCCTCCTGCCTCCTTCTCTACCTCACCCCCATCACCTCCCTCCACCACTACCATCGCCGTCCCTGCTGTCGCCTCCTCCAGCTGTGCTGCTGGCCCTGGCTTCCCACCGCTACCCCTTGCCTCCACCTGGCCATTGTCTAGTAACATCTGCCCGCCCTGTCCTCCACATTACCGTCCACCATGGAGCCCCACCTGGGTCACCTCGACCCTGCCCAGCTCAGAGGCAGGAAGGAGATGTCCAGCCGTGGACCCCCACTGCGGCAACTGGAGGAGCAGCACAAGGCCAGCCTGGGGGACCGCTGGGGGGATGGCTGCCTCGCTCTGGGACCCGAGGCCAGGCAGTCCTCTCGCAGGCCCCGGTCCTCTCATTTGTGACATTGTGACAAATATTTTCCAGTCCAAGCCTGACTCCTGAAGCAATGTCTCACTTAGGCCCCCTCCCCTGGGTGACCTCTGTCCTCACCTCCTCACTTAGCTCCTCTTCTGTGGCACACTGGTCCCATCGCATCCTGGAGCAACCCCATGACCTTTGCACCAGAGGTTTCCTCCCCGGAGTGCCCCCAGCCGCATCACAGCTGCCCCGATTCCTTCTAGTGCTAGCCTGAGGGTCTCAGGGTCTCACTCCACAGAACCCCTCCCCTTGCACCCTCCCTCTCCTCCCCACCCAGCCCTTTTCTTTCTACTTTTCCCACGAACCACAATGAGCCCATTCCACTGGGGCCCCTCAGGGGGTGGCATCCACTCTCCAGCCCGCCCCCTCCTTCCCGGGCCCCAGGACGGAGCCTCCACGACAAAGAGCAAGCGTTAGTTCCAAGACGCTGACCTTGGGGCATCAGCCAGCACCTGTCACCGTCACCTGTGACGGGTGAGGAGCTGGGGCTGGACCTGGATGCTGCAGGGCCACCCAGAAAAAACGGAACCCCAACCTCAGATGGAGCCCACGCGTTCAGGGGGCCTTTCTGCCACGTCCAGCCGCCGGGGCGGGAGAGCCCCTTGGTCTCCCGCACCAACCTCCTCGCCTCATTTTCTGCCCCTGTTGTCTTGCAGTTCCTGCTGTTTCCAGCAGGGGGCAGCCGTCCAAGCCCAGGAAGAGCCCGGCCTGTTGGGGGTAGGAGGAGGTACAAAGGGAGGGAACTGGGGGAGTCCCTGAGCTGAAGGGGAAGCCTTTCCGATTCAGACCCCGGGACTTGTCCCCAGGGCACCCCTGCTTCCTGCCTTTCTAGAAAGTTGCTGGGTCAGCGGGCCACCTAGGGACCAGATGGGAGGTTGGACCTGCTGCCCTGGGGCTTCCTGTGAGGGAACCTCGATTTCCTAGGCTGGAACGTGGTCCTAACCATGTCCTCTGCTTTGCCAAGCTGAGGCAGAAACGTCCTGAATAAAGTGAGCCTAGGCTGGGCGCGGTGGCGCACACCTGTAATCCCAGCGGTTCGGGAGGTGGAGGCGGGAGGATCAAGAGTTCGAGACCAGAGGCAGTCTGCGTAATTTAGCGAGACCCTGTCTCAAAAAAAAAAAGTTAAAAATGGGCTGGGGGTGCAGCTCAGTGGTCCAGCACTTGCAGAGCATGCAGGTGCGAGGCCCTGGGTTCAACCCCCAGTACCATAAAAAAAAAAAAAAAAAAAATTTTAAATAAAAAAAAATAAAGTGAGGCTGAGACAGGGCCCCCCAGCTTCCACCTGGGGGTAGAGGGGTCCCTGAGAAAGGCTGGGCTCCACTTTCTGTGCAGCCTTCAGGTTGCCCCACACACTCCAGGGCAGGTCTCAAGCCTTGTCAACTCTCCTGGGATCTTCTGTGGAGATGGATGGAGGAACTGACATTCAGAGGAGGAAGCTGGCAAGGCCCAGCTAACGAACTCCTACACATCCCTCAAGGCCCAGCTGCAATGGCCTCTCCCCCAGGAATTCCTTCTCCCCACTCTCTGTAGATTCCTGGCTCCCTCCTCTGGGACCCTCGGCCACTGTTCCTCCTTCTGGCCCTGCCCTGACCCTGCGTGGTCCAGTATGGAACAGGTCTACAGGTGGCTGAGTGTCTATGTCCAATGACTGGCATGCCCCAGGGACCCTCCGTGGGGGGGGGGCGGGAGGGGCCTGAGCAGGCCTCAGCCTGGACTCAGACCCTGCTGAGGCCCTGGAGGGCTGGCAAGGCATCGGGGTGACCACACCGTGAGCGTAACTCTGAGTCATCCATTGACCAACTGAGCCTCAGGAACCCCCTCAGTGTATGCGGGGTTGGACACAACCCCCTCGGCAGACCTGAGAGAGTCCTGGCTGAGCTGAGCCAACCCACCTGTCAACCTGGCATCCTCACAGGTGACCCTGGAGACGCCTGCTCCCTCTTCCCCACCGCCTTGCCCCCACTCAGCCTCCTGCTCTCCCCTCCTCCCCCTTCTCTGCCTCTTCCTTCTCCCGCCTCCGCCTCCGCCTCCTGCCAGTGCTGCCGGCTGTATGACTGAGGTCCGGCGAGACGAAGCCTGTGCCTGCTCCCTGGGTGACCGGGGGTCTCCGAGCACACGTGGCCGGCTGTCCCTCTGCAGGCCGACCTTGGGAGCCTCTGCCTCCATTCAGTGTGCTGCCCTCCAGCCTTCACTGCCCCTCCCCCGTCCTCCTCTTTCCATCTCCTCTTCTACCTCCTCTTCCCTCCACCGTCTCCTGGGAGCCCCTTGCTGCTGCTGGCTGTGGACCTGGGGTTCCACCGGAAGTGATCTGCGCCTCTTCCCTGAGTCACTGGGTCCCCTCAGCACACATGGCCGCGGGGTCCCCATTCACCGGCTGTGCAGAGACCACAGGTGGCCTCCCTGTGGCCAGCTGGAGGCTGACAGTGTTGGAGCGGTGAGCTGTGTGCAGCCTCCAAGCCTGGGCGACCGTGCTTGGACTAAAACTGAGGGGTGTCCCCCAGTGCCCCGTCCCTGCCTTCGGAAACTGGGAGAACCTGCAGTGGCTGGAGCGCAGCCTGTGGCCAGCACCTGCGAGAGGACCTGGTGGCAACGGGGGAGCAGCCTAGAGAGCGAGGCCGGTGGAGCTGGGCTGCAGACCTCAGCAAGATGGTCATCGCCCGCTGGCCGAGGGTGCCCAGTGCAGGCCAGCGGCCCTCCTGCCCCTAGCGGCTCTTCTGCCTGCCATGGCCCAGGTTGGTGAGGACCGGGCCAGGCTCCGGGGGCCACATGGCCTGAACACTCAGCCTGGGCACTGCAGCAGACATCGGCTTCCTGGTTTATCAAGTGGACACAGTGACCCACGGCTCTGGCAGCCCCACCTGTGAGCAGGAGGGATGGCCCCATTGAGCAAGCGCCCAGAGAATTTGAGACACACACCGGGAATGAACGTCAGGGGCCTCCGCAACCCTCACTCACTCATTCATTCATTCATTCACTGGACTTTCTTTTGTGGTACTTGAGTGTTGAACCTAGGGCCTCAGGCACACTTTGCAAGAGCTCTACCACTGCGCTGCACCCCCAGCCCCTTTTTTACTTTTTATTCTGAGTCAGTGTCTTGCTAAGTTACACAGGCTGCCTCTGGCCTCAAACTTGCCATGCTCCTGCCTCAGCCTCCCATCCCAGGCACCGCCCCCATGCTCCACTCCGCCCCCACCTGGAGATGATATCCTGTGAGATTGAGGCAGGAGCTCGAGAGGCCAAGGCCAACCTGCAACTTGCCGTCCTCCCGCCTGGGCCTCCAGAGCAGGGGGATCCCAGGCGTGGCCACCGTTTACTGGACATTTACCAAGCCCCTGCCTCATGAGGAGCAGGCTGGAGGTGGCTGGAGGACGCGTCACTCCAGTCACCACAGGGTCCCCAGGAGCTGCCAGCTGAGATTTTCTTCCAAGGGAAGGAAAGGGGCTCTTTGCTCTGAGCCATGGGGTTCAGGGGGTGGGGTTCAGTGGCAGGTGTGGGGTCAGTGAGGTGTCCACATGGGGACACCTGGGCCTGGAGACAAAGTCCAGGTGGTGGGGACATTATGGACAGGGTCAGTGAAGCCCAGAGGAGGTGGCAAAGCCTGGTTAGTGCTGCCAAAGGAGGCTGGGTCCAGGAGTGACCAGGAAGGCCACCAGTGGAGGGCGCACAGAGGCCAGCGACCACATGGGCCCAGGACACAGCGACAGGCGTCACAGGCATCACCTCTGCCTCCCTCCTCTTCCTGCCACCCACCCTGGAGGTTCCCCTCAGCCCTCGAGGTGCCGGTCCTCCCATATCTGTCCCCCTGGGCCCCTGGTGGGGCAAGGGAGCAGGATCGGGAGCCCCGCCCGCTGCCGGAGACCCCTCCGCGGTGAGCAGGCTATTCAATACGCAGCCTGGCCTCCGGCTGGGATGCTCACGGGTTTCCTTGGCAACGTCCTGCCCCGGCTGACAGTGCTGGGGGCCCCAGATGTGGGGAACACTGACGCCCCTCGCCCCAGCGCCACATCCCTGCCAGGCTGAGAGGCCCTGGGTCTCCCCCGAGAGCCTCCCCAGAATGGAGGTGGTGGGTGACTTGGCCAAGGTCGCGCCTTGTCCTTTGGGGCTGGGGCTCCAGGGACTTTTTGTCTATGCCCTGCACCCCTGCACCAGCCAAAAATGGGATGGGGAGGGGAGTGGGGAGTCTCAACCAGAAAAAAGGCCTCAGTCCAGCCCCTGCCCCCAGCGAGGACCCCAGCCCCTCATGTCTCTAACCTGTCCTTTCTGCTCTCCCTGCCCACTTTTCCCCTGGGCCTCAGACGGCCTTGGCCTCAGCCCAGCTTTGGATGTGTCCCGCCTCCCTCCCACCTCTCCTTCTCTCTCCACCAGCCTCCCCATGGGATTTTAATGGCTGCATTTTCAAATGAGTCCTAAGCCTTCAAAGGCTAATCAGGCAAATGAGCCTTCCTCACTGCCCCCCCCCCCAGGCCCACCCTCCTTGGGGCTGCATCTGGAGGCTGGACAGCCACCACGTGGGGGCTCCAGGTGTCCTGGGATGGCTCTGATGCTCTGGCAGTCAGCCTCGGAGACCCCCACTCCTGCACACTTGGGAGGGTGCAAGAGGGGTCAGGAGACACAGCACACACATGCGCTCACTCTCTCTCTCTCTCTCTCTCTCTCTCTCTCTCACACACACACACACACACACACACACACGGAGCCTTGCTCTTTAAAAAGACGTTCAGGAGACACAGCAGCTGGCAGCTGGAAATGAATTGGAAAAAGACGACCGGAAAGGAACCTGCGATAAGAAAAGGAAACAGAAGCCAGCTCAGAAGCTGGCCAGGCGGTGACCGAGCATTTCAATTATTAGGAAATTAATCCACAGATAAACTCACACAGCAGAATGATCCGCCCCCAAGTGTATCCTCTGCAGCCCTAGAGTGACCGCAAATGATTCCGAACAGCCTTAACGTGGGCTGGGTAGAGACGCCGTTAAATAAAGAAACAACCACAGACTGGAATACTAGGCAGCTAGTAAAAGGAACGTAGATGGCTCTATTTACTGATGTGAAACTCCAGGGGTGCAGAAGAGGGAAGACACTCAACATAATCAGAGACCCTTGTTGACTTTTTCTTTTTTTGTAACACTAGGGGATTGAATTCGGCTTCATACACCCTTTGCAAGTGCTCTACCCCTGAGCTGCACCTCCGCCCATTTTTAAACTTTTTATTTTATCTTGAGACAGGGTCTTGCTAAGTTCCACAGGCTGCCCATGGCCTCGAACTTGTGATCCTCCTGTCTCCACCTCCAGGATGGCTGGGATCACAGGCATGAGCCACTGTGCCCAATTGTATTTCTTTTCTTTATTCTTTTCCTTTTTCTTTCTTTCTTTCTTTCTTTTTTTTAGGAATGGAAAATAAAAACAATTTTCATCTGAAGATGCTGTAAGTGAAACCCCTCTGAAGAAGAAGAGATAAAGTGGGGTGTGCAGAAAGAAGAGAATGGAAGCCTCTATTTGCATCTGAATAAGGAACCCAGGGTGGGGGCCCCGCCTGTGGAGGCTGAAGCGGGGTGGGGAGATGGGGCGTTCCAGGCCGACCTGGGCCTGGGAGGACCCTGTATCAGAACAATGATAATAACATAGAATTATTTAAAAAAGTCTGGCGAGGGAAAAGGAAAGGAGGCGGCGGTGGATAGAAGGGTTCACTGCGCCCCTGGCCTGCGCCGCCCTGGGCGCCGGCACGAGGGGACCCGAGGCTCAGGGCCGCGCTGTCCTTCCGAACCGCGCCTGCAACCCGGGCTCCGAGGCCGCGCGTGTGCGGCTCCCGGTCGGGGTCTCCGTGCGCCTGGGGCTGTCGGGGCGCGGAGGGTGAGTGAGCGTCCGGGGTTCTAGTTTCGGGGACCCCCACCTCGGCCGATGGGGGGACTTGCGGCACGCAGCAGCTGCGCCGGAGCCGGCAGCTTGCAAAGCACCGCGAGGCCATGGGAAGAAACTGAGGTGGAACAGCTCGCGGCGGCGCCTTGTTGGAGCCGAGCGCGGGTGGCCGCGCGTCCCAGGCCCGCGGGCAGGGCGGTCTCTCCCAGCCCCACGGCGAAGGTGGGCCCGCAGCACCTGCTCAGGTGACAAGGAAGGGGGGCCGCGGGCTTCTCCCCGGTGCCGCCAGGGCCGCCGAGGGTGACGTGGGACGGCGTCCTGAGTTGGGGTTGGCGTGTGTCCTGCTGGGAATGGGTGTCCACTTTTGGGTGACCCCGCATGGACAGTGACCCGTCTGACTCTCTCCTGTCGCCTGTCCCATCGAGGACGCATGTCTGCCTTCTTGTTTCTCTTTGCTGTGAATCCGTGGCTTTGTGAGGTGACTTCACACGTCTGGGGCTCCCCCAACCATCCCCAACACCTGTCCACACAGCAACACTCCAGGGGAAACAAAGTCCAGTTTCCCAGCTCCCCCATCTACACTTAATTGGCGAAGGGGAAACTGAGGCCGCAGGTGTCCAGGGCCTGCCAAGGTCACATGGGCCTCCCTGGCCCCAGCTCCAAGCTCTGTCTCTCCCCTCCCCCACAAGTGCTGCCTTCCTTATTGATCAAGGTCTATATTTAATTAAAAACTTGATTCAAACCAGCTTGAGCTCCTCTGGTTGAGCTGGGCTGCTTGCCGGCAAATACAAAGCGGCTGCAGGGGCCCAGCCTCATTCTCCGCAGCCTCCTCCGACTTTCCTTCCTCTCAGGCTTTGTCCCTTCCCAACCCGGCAGCCGGAAGGTCCTCCCCATGGGCACAGGAGAAGAGGTAGGGAGTTCAGGAATCCGAATCCATTGTAGACTGTAGCAGGAAGCTGCTCCTACATCCTAGAGGCTCTGGGGATCCACCAGGGCAGGGCAGGGTGCAGAGCAATGAAACGGGGGACTGACAAGCTCCGATGTTGTTGTGAGGTGCGGTCAGTTGGATCCGACTCATAGCAACCCTAAGTACAGAAGAAAGAAAGACTACCACTGTGCCATGCACATGATCTTAATGTTCAAGTCCATTGTTGCAGCCACTGTGTTTCTTCTCATTTTGAGTTGTGCGACATCAGCAAAAGGAAGTCCCAGGGGGTTTACTCCATTCCCATCATTAAGATTGACTCTACTTTGAAGAGGCAGCTCTTCCCCAGTCATTTCTTGAATGGCTTCCAGCCTGGGGGGCTCATTCTCCGGCACTATATTTGACAGGGCTTCTCTGATATTCATAGGGTTTTCAGTGGCAAATTGTTTCTGGAGTGGGCTGCCGGGTCCTTCTCCCTAATCTGGCTTAGTCTGCAAGTTCATTTGAAACCTGTCCACCATGGATGGCTCTGCTGGTATCCGAGGTACAGGAGGCATAGCTTTCAGCATCCCAGTAACACACAAGCTCCCCAGCATGACAAGCTGACAGGCACATTAAAAACCATCTTAGCTTGTAGGGGACAAGGCAGAAAGGGGTAGGGAGTGGGGCTGGAAAACCAGCAGGGAAAGAAGTTTGGTTCCTGGGGTTAGGAGGGTAAATGTGTTTCCGACTAGAGTGGGAATGGTTGATAGGGAAGCTGCACAGGAACCGGAGAGCTTTTTAAGAAGAACGGGCAAGCCTCAGTTAGTTCAAGGATTTTCTCATAAGGGGATTTAAGAATAAAGAAGCCAATGTAGGCCCCAGCCCCTCACCAGCAAGCAGCTCTCCCAGCTTCCTTTGAGATATCGAGGTGAGGGAACTTGTTTCCCGGGCTCAGATGTGACCACTGGAAGAGCCTACTGGATCTGGCACTGGGGTTGGGGCTTGGGCTCTGCCTGTCCCAGACTCACACTGGGGGGTTGGCATTGGGAGGGGCCAGTTTGTCAGGGAAAGCAAAGTTGTGGGGGTCCTGGTGGCCCCACATTGGACTGGAGAAAGCTGGGACTGGCCTCACGCCTCTCCCCCTTGCGGAAGGGAGTGAGGAGACGCTGACCGCTGACCGGTGCTGTTGCCTGAGGAGCAGGAGGGAGGGGCGGGCTCAGGCCGCCTGGGGAGGTGGAGAGACCGTGGTCATCACCACACACCCCAGGCCACACTGGCCGCTGTAAGCTGTAAAGGGCTGGGCCGTCCTGCAGGGGTGAAGTGGGGAGCCTCCCCACCTCACAGCCTTTGTCCCTGTGCCAGCTGGCCGGCTCCTTGGCTCAGTGACCATGCATGGTGGGAGAGATCCTTCCGGAAGGCCCCACTGTTGTCCCCAGTGGGGGACGAGGGCTCAGGCTGTGGCAGCCACTGGCCCCATCTCTAGCTTTCCTCTCCCTCCCTCTGGGAGCCAGGGGTCTGGGAGCGTGGGCAGGTCCTGGGGCCGCCCCAATCCCCGTCTTGTGCTGGAGAGGGAGGGGTTGGTTTGGGGGAAGCCCAGCCTCACCCTGTGTATCATGAGTACTGTATGGCCCTGAGCGGGGCTGGTACTTGCAGCCCGGGACGTGGCCACCCCCACACTGTGCACCCTTATGGCCACCTGCAGCCACCACTCCAGGTGCACATGGATCCCCTGGCCATCCCCTGAGGTATTCGGTGATTGCACCCATTTCTCAGATGAGAAGACCGAGGCCCAGACTCTCGCCTGAGATTAGTCAGGGACGGAGCCCAGGTCTCTGAGCTCCCCACAGTTCTCTCTACTGCCTGGCAGGGATAAGGTATCTTCTGGGGATGTCTGCAAGAGGCCCCTGAGAGGGGTGATGTCTTCACAAAAAGCATGGGGGTCCTTAAAAGAGAGAGGGGCCGGGTGGGTGGTGCACTCGGGAGGCTGAGGCAGAAGGATGGCAAGTTCCAGGCCGGGTTGGGTCATATAGAGAGACCCTATCTCCTAAATAAATAAATAAATAAATAAGGAAAAAAGAAAAGGAAAAAAAAAAAAAAAAAAAAAAAGAAGGGACGGGGGCCTGGCTGCGGTGGGGCACACTGTAATCCCAGCGACTCGGGAGGTGGAGGAAGGAGGATCATGGGTTTGAGGCCAGAGGCAGGCTGTGTAATTTAGAGAGATTCTGTCTCAGATAAAAGATGTAAAATGGGTTGGGGGTGCAGCTCAGTGGTAGGGAGCTTGCAAAGTATGCGCAAGCTCCTGGCTTCAACCGCTTACCCCACGTACTGCAAAAAGAGGGGGCCCACAGTGCTGGGGGAATGCACTGCTGTCCTTTTGAGGGAGGCTGCAGATCCCCACTTCACCCCCAGACCTGAATGGGGGAAGCAGAGCAGGGCGGGCAGGGCCTGGTGCGGGTGCAGACCGTTTCCCCTCCTTTTCCTTTGCATCTGCAGCCCCTGGGGACCCCCAGCCACCCCACCCCCCCAGCAGCCACTGTGTATCTGCCACCCTCTGGATGTGCGGCATTTACTATGCCTAGGCCAATCAGCATTTGGTTCTAGAAACAGCTCCGGGGTTTGTCCTGAGGACAATTTGTTCCATTTAGGGGCCAAGCATTGCATGGCTCCTGGGTCCCTCCTGCCTCAGTTTCCCTACATTAGTCTCTACAATCCTTGCCTCCCTACCAGGTGAGGGGAGGAGGGGGAGGAGGAGGAGAAGGAGGAAGACGATGGGGGGCCCTGTTCAACCACCTCTTTCTGATAGTTTATTATATATGTATATTTTTCTGATCAGCTACAAAAAATACTTTTGCTCTGGAGTTGCAATTTAAACAATATTTGAAGACGGCCAAAGCTATCGACCAGGGCTGGTGATGAATTAGAGCCGGTAATTCGAATGCATCGACCGCCCCGCCCGCCAGGAGCCCACCCGCCCCTCCCCCAGCCCTCCTCCCGTAATCACAGTTTGAGATGCGGCTGAGGGGGTGCGGAGAGGGCTGGGAGGGGGAACGCACCAAGCCCCCAGCCCAGTGGGAATGCGGCTGGAGGTGCCGCAGGATGCGCCAGACCCAGGATCACAGGCAGAACCTGGCTCCCGCCTCCCCAAATGCACGTTTTACAGATGTGTAAACTGAGGCACGCAGACTCCGAAGTAGTGCCTGAGGTCCCCAGGTCTTTGTGGGGTTTCTTGGGTGCTTGAGCAAAACAAAGAAACTATGGATTCCTTCCTTGCGCCCCGGCCTTGAGACCCCGAAGGAGGGAGGAGGCCTCGGGTTCCCAGGCGTGGGGCAGCGGAGGTGGGAGCGGGGAGGCCTGGGGTTGGGAGCGGAAGCTCGGCCGGCGCCCTCTCCCGCCCTCGCCTTTTCTCCCCCTGTCCCCCCATCTCTCTCCGTCTGTCTTCCTCTCTGCTCCTTCCTGTTTGGGTTTAATTTTCTCTCCTGTCTCTGTCTGTCTGTCTGTCCGCCTCCCCTCTGTCTCTTTCCTTCTTTCTCCTTCCTGCGCTCATCTTTATCCCTTCCTGTCCCCTTCCCCTGCCTCTGGCCTGGAGGGACGCTCCGCAGCTTGGGGACCGCAGCGAGGTCCGAGGTGCGGGCTACAGGGCGCCAGGTTCCCCCGTCGGGGAGGCGCCGGAGCGGATTTCGCTGAGCGCGGGTCGCGGGCGCGTCCTCCCCGCGGGCTGGGGTCGCGCGCGGCTGGCCGGCCCTCGCCGTGGTGCGCGGCGCGTTGGGTGTGGATGCTCCCGCCGCCTCTCCCTAAGCGCTGCGATTTGCCGCCACTTAACCGCTTTTCATTTGCGCAGCGAGCGGAACTAAAGGCCTCGGCCGGAGCCTAATCACCCCGCAGCGGTCGCCGGCCACTGTGACAGCTATGCGGAGTCTTCAGGTGGAGACTCAGCCTGAGCGCGCACAGGTGCGGCAGGGTCACGGCGTGGGCCAGGCCGCCAGGGCAAGGACTGGCTGCGAAGTCCTGGTTCCTTAGCTCCAGCACCCTAGACCCTACCCGAGGTCACACAGGCGCTTGGCACGGAGCTCGCTTCGCGGTGCCCAGGCCCCCGTAAAGGTGGCCACTGATCTAAGTCAAGTTTTCTAAACAAGAAACAGGCCCAGGGAGAAGGAAAAGATCACAGTGGCTGCATAAATCAGGGAGGTAACCCCAGAAGCAAACCTGGCCTCAGTTTACCCATCTGTGACTACACCAGTGGCAGGAAGGGAAACACGGAAGCCTGGGTGGCCATGCAAGTGGCAGAAGTGAGCACACCGAACACCCCAGGGCTCCGACCTCTCCAGGGCTCCCAGGTTCACCCTGCCTCTGCCAACCCCTCTTATTGGGACTTGTCGCCTGGCCTCTGGGATGCTCTCACTGATCTTTAACGTGGCCCCCAAACTATGACACTTGGACACCACGCCTGGGTCACCTTAGATAATCGGGCAACAGTGGGGGTTGTGGAGGGTGGTGTTGATCCTGGTACACTGTGGTGGACACCGTGGTGGTGCCTCAGGCCATTGACAAAAGACCTGCCTTGGCGAGAGCCACTTAGCGCCACCTGCGTTAGAGCTGAGCCTCTCCCTGGGGCATATGGGATCTGCTCTCTGCCACCTGAGGTCACCTCACGGCACAGTGCAGGCCAGGGCTGCGTGCTGACAGGACCGAGTGACTGAGTGTCCACGGGGAGGGCACACGTGTCCTCGAGTGGTCTCGGGGACAGGACTCAGTGCTCTGGCCCTTCTGGGAAACGGTGTTCTGGTCGCCATTTCTACCACTTTCCCACGACCTCCCTTGGGACTCAGCCACCTGCCACTTCCAAAAGGCAATTTGTTTTCTCATGGCCCACGGTGAAGAGGAGGCTCCAGCCAGACACCTGGCTCTGCAGGAGGGGGAAACTGAGGCCCGCCAGGGGGGCGGGCTCCAGGAGGTTGTCCGGTGGGCCTAGGGGAGAGAGTGCCTTGGAGGGGAGATCACAGACGGCTGTCTCTGTCCCCCAGCTGGTACCTGACTCCCCAGCCCCTCTGCTGTGTCTGTGGGCTGAGGGTACAGACCGATCCCTCCCTACTTCGCAGCTAATGGGGCATCTTGCTGGAGCACGGCCTGCCCCCCTTCTCGCCCTTGTGTGCAGAGAAGCCGATCGATCCAGGAGCTGGAAGCTGCTATTGTCCCTGTGCCTGGGTGCACAGCCCCTCCCAACACCACCAGGGAGACCCCCGACCTAGGCTGAGGGCTCTCTTGCGCCCCCCCAAATACACCGGATATAGGGTCCTGACCCCACTTCTTTCCTGGGGACAGGTATAGACCCAGCTGTTGTCAGCTGGGAAGGAGGAAGAGGCGGGTCCCCAGGGGGCTTGCCTGAGTGGGAGAGAGACCGAGGGAAGAGACGGTGCGGGAGAAGAAAGAAAGGGGCCGAAAGGGAGAAAAAGGAAGAGCGAGCGAGCAAATACACAAAGCCCAGGCTGTCCGGACAGGGAGAAGTAGAAACGGGAGAGAAAACCGAAAGGGCAAGGCCGGCAGGGGCGCGCGCGCCCAAGCAAGGCGCAAAGGCGGGCGGGCGGGCGGCCAGGCCGGGGTGTGAAGGCCTCCGGGCGGCGAGCGCCGAGGGTCTCCCGGGCGGCCCCTCCCCCACTCATTCTTGGTGACCTTTGCCAGCGGCCGGAGGCGGGAGGGAGCTATCGATCGCGGGGCCGAGCTACAAAGAAGAGCGCGCTGGGGCTGGGGGCTGAGCGCCGCCCGGCCCTGGCTGCAGAAGCTCCGCGGCGGGTGCGCCGACCCGGCGCCTAGGGGCTGGGGCTGGAGGCGCGGGGGTGCCTCTCCAGAGCCTCTCAGGAGCAGGGGAGCGGTACCCCGAGCTGACAGCGGCGGCTTGTCGGGGGACACGGCACCACACCCCCACCTAGGGCGCGCGCGCGCGGGAAAACACATCCCCGCAAGCACACTACCGCACAATGAGCTGCCCGACTGCGGCTCCGGGAAGCGGCCCAGACTGCCCCAAAGGAAGTAGGGACCCCTCCCCGTTCCCCAAAGGGCCGAGGTGACGACGGGGCTGGGAGAGGCAGCACCGTCCCTTTCTCCCGTGCAGAGGCGCGGATCTCGGCCCAGCCTCCTCCCGCGAGGGCAGCCCGCTAGCCGGGCGCGAGGCCGGGAGTGGGCAGGGGGCCCGGCGCCCCGCTGCGTCCCCGCGGCGGCAGAGCTCGGGGGTCCGGCGGGAGGCTGCGCTCCTACCTGCGAGGCGCAGCGCCGACATGCGCTGGAACTCCGGTTCCTGCAGCCACTTCCACATCCTGCGGAAGGTCTCGCGGCCCGACTTGAGCTTGCTCCACGGCTTGGGGTTGCGCAGCAGGTCCGATAGGGTCCCCTGCGAGCGGCACAGGATGCGCTGTGCGAAGATGGCCTGCGGGATGCTGTAGCGCTTCAGCTCGGCCGTGATGCGCTGCGCCACCTCCTTGGTGTTGATCTCCTCGGCCGCAGCGCCAGCGCCCGGGCCGCCGCCGCCGCCGCCCGCGCCGCCGCCGCCGCCCGCGTGGGGCCCGTGCGCCCCGGCTGCCGCCAGCCCGCCCAGCGGCGCCAGCAGCCCCGCTGCGCCCCCGCCGCCGGTGCCGCCGCCGGCGGCGCTGCCGCCGCCTCCCGGCAGCCCGCGGGCCAGCGCGTCCTCGGCGCGCCCCAGCAGCGCCGCGTGCGGCTCGAAGGCAGCGGGCGGCAGCAGCTTGTCCCCTGCCAGGTGGCTCGGCGCCCCGTAGGCGGCCAGCGGCGGCGGAGGCGGCGGCGGCTGCGGGGCGCTGTGCAGCGCGGGCGGCAGCGCGTTGGGCAGCGGCGACAGCGGCGACCCCATGGCGGGCAGCTCTTTGCCGTAGGGCCCGTAGAGGTGACCCACGGAGGCGAGCGCCGCGCGCTCGTCGCGCATGAGGGTGAAGCTGCCGCTCACGCTGGCCGCCAGGCGCTGCGGCGGCGGCGGCGGCGGCGGCGCGGCCGCGGGGTGCGGGTGAGCGTGCGGGTGGCCGCCGTGCGCCCCGGCCACGGCGTGCTGGTGGAACTTGTCGGCCACGGCGGCGAGCGGCGGCAGGTGCTGCAGCGGCGTGAGCGTCGTGTAGGTGCCGCCCAGGCCGGGTGCCTCGCACGCCATGCCCATGGCCGGGTGCAGCGGGCCCGCCAGCTCGGCGCGGAAGTCGGCGCCGCTGCCCGTGCCGCCCGCGCCCGCCGCGCCCGCAGGGCCGCCGCCGCCGCCGCCGCCGTCCAGCAGGCTCGCCATGCCGGCCACCAGGCCCGGGCGCCCGGGAGCCACCAGGCTGCGGTGCGGCGCCGCCGCCGAGCGCGCGTGGCCCGGGCTCAGCAGCTCGCCCGCCTGCGCGTGGGCCACGCCGTGCAGCCCGCCCAGGCCCTCCAGGCTCAGCTCCATGCCCTTCGCGCGCTCAGGCCCGCCGCATGGCCCCCGCCCGCTCCGCGGTGGCTGCGCGCGAGGCTGCCCGGCTGCTCGCGCGGCCGCCAGGATGTGGCGGGGGAGCCGCCGCCGGCGCCCGGGCCCCGGCCTGACGTCAGCGCCCCCGCCCACCCGCTCCCGCCGCCGCGGCCTCCCGCAGCCCCGCTCCGCGCCCGCCCCGCCCCCGCGCGCGCGCCAGGCGGCTTGAGGGGGCCCGTGTCGCGCCGCTCGGGTCCCCTGACCCCGAGCCCGCCCGGGGGGACCCCAAGGGACAAAGACCGGGTTCCGAGGACGGCCATCGCTCACGTGGAGCCGGGGGCTCATCTCTGAGTCTCTGACTTCGAGTCCTCGAGGCTCTCCCCAGACTCCCAAAGTGACTGCCCGGCCTGGCGTCCGCCTTCCTCCCTGGGGAGCGCCTCGGAGTGTGGCTGGGTGCGGCCGAGTTCCCCGAGTTCCCCCTCTCACGCCCCCGGAATAAGAGTCTTCCGCAAGTTCAGCTCCCACCGCGCACCCACCGCTGTCACAGACTCCCTTGGGTGCGCGGTGGGGTCGATCGACCTCGACCTTTCCAGGGAGACGTGGGGACAGGTGCAGGTCCCGAGGCAGGGTCTCAGTCCACCTTCGCCCCAGGTGTCCCGATCTGTTCGATGCGCACTGCGCACATGGGCCTCAGTTTCCCCAACTGTAGAACGGAAGGCCTGGCCTCAGGGGTGCCAAAGACCTCTCCCAATTCCAGGGCCTGTCTGGTTCCTTCCAGTTCCGGAGCCCGCAGGTCACGCTGCACCCCAGGAGCTGAGGACCATCTCTTCTCTGACCCCTGGGAAGGTCCCTGCCCTGTGCTCCTCTTCCCTCCTTTGTAGGGGGAAAAGGCGCTCCCTGTCCTCACTACCTGGAGACAGGGGAGGCCCAGGGCATCGTGGGGAGTGGGATAAAGGGAGGGGGCTTCCTATCATCACGGAGACACTGGGGGACAAGATGCTTCCTCCTGCCTTCTCCCTGCCCCAGGACACCTGCCCATTTCCTAGAGCAGGAGAGGAAAGGGTAGAGCTGAGCTCGGAGGGCTCTCCTCGGGGGTGCCCAGTACCCCCATCTCAGTGGGGAGAACCCAGAGTTCCAAGCAGAGGACCATACAGTCATGCCACCCACTTGTGCAGCCCCCTCCTCCCCACAGCCTTGGACTTGCGCTGTGACTCACTGGCCCCAGGCCTTGGCTGTGCACAGGCGATGTGGCATCTGCACTGTGATCGAGTCTGATGCTGCACTGGGGCTGCTCTGGGCCTCGGATGGGAACGGGTGCCCTTCAGCCTGCCCCAGCCAGGGGCCGGCAGCAGGGCCACATGGTCCCCAGTAGCTGGACAACAGCCATCTCCAAGTGCCAGGGAATTGAGGTGCTGAGTAATCCAGACCCTCAGTCTGGGGACCGTCCATGAGAGGACTTGATCTGAATCCTGGGGTGGGACAGGGCTGGCAGAGATCCCTGTTAGCACTCGGTACTTAGGTCTCAGCACTTAGTAAGCGCATACTGTTTACCAGGCATATTCTCCCCACCCAGCGCCGGTAGGGAGAGTCACGTTGCTGGTTTTCCCTGTGCCTCAGGCCCAGGGAGAGAGACTTGTCCTCTCTTCCTTCCCAGGTCCAGCCCAAGGGCCGACGCTGCCATCACAGTGCAGGTCCTCGGGCTGTTCCCCAGGGCGTGTGCAGAGATTCCGATTCTGTACCCAGTTCCTTCACCTCCAGTTGGGAAGACGGAGGTGGGCGAGCGGGCCCCGTCTGGGCCAGAGCCTCCCTCCCCATTTCAGAGTCTGGGGAGGAAGTGAGCGCCGGGCTGTGCCAAGGCCCTGGTCTGAGCCCCCCAATTCTACCCTGCAACAATCACAGATAATTAAAAATAATCGTGGGGTCTCAAAATCAATGAGCTGACACAAAACAGCAGCATCCTGGGCTCAACGAGGGAAAGAGAAGGGGGGTGGGGAGGGAAAGAGAATCGGGGTGGGAGGCAGGGTTCGGGTGGGAAGCCAAAGATGGAAGGAAGTTGTGCCTGATACCACTGGGGGGTTGGGATTATGCAGGCTTCCTTCTTGGTCGTTTTCATCTTTGTAACAAGCATAGTGGATTTTCTGGTGGGGGACCTGTCCATTTTGAAAGGAAAGGGGTGGATGGGGCTTTGAGAGGAGAGCCCCTCTCCGCTGCCTCAGGACACCCCCAGGTGGCCACAGATGCTCCCTCCCTCTAGCTGTGTAGAGTTGGAAGGGGCTCCCAGCCCCGTGGGCCAACCTTATCCAGGTGTGTGCTGCCCCCTCTTAGGCTGGGGAGACTTCGACTCCCCCAGAGATGGAAACCCCGCTCTTTGCAGGGACTGAGGTCCCACAGGGAGATGGAGCAACAATTTGTCGCCTCCTTCAGAGTAAGTGTGGCCCCGCAGAGCCCCAGGACCAGGCTCCCCAACCAATGGCTTTTAGTAATTAGTAAAATAGAATTGAGCCGGCTGCGGGGTAGGCGGGGGCCGGGACCTAGATCGATCTCGGGTCATTAGGCAAAGTGAGGAAGGAGGAGGGGTGGGCTGGAAGAGGGCAGGGCGCCCCTCCCCACCCCCATGGGGACCTTAGTCACCTTGCAGAGGCTCCCTGGCCCCAGTACCCAATGCAGGAACATTGGAGATTGACTCCCAGAGCCGCAGGTGCGTTTTGGGGTGTTTCAGTACATGCTGGGCTGCCCTAGACCAACTCTCACCCTCTCTGTGCCCAGCTCAGGCCTGACAGGAGCTGAGAACCCAGCCTGGGGGCTCTGAGAGTCGGAGAAGCGGATGGGGGAATGTGCTGGCCCTGGGGCAGAGCCATCCCTCACTTCAAATCCAGGAACCGCCCCCCAAGTCCATTCCCGCTTAATTGGTATCTTTTATCCATCCCCTCTTGGCCATCTCGCCCCGTTCCTGGCTCTCCTTTGGCAGCTACAAATGTGAGGGGCGCAGTAGATACCAAAAGTTTTCCCTTTCCAGGGCTCCAAACCCCTCCACCTCCCGCAGCGGGTCCTCGGATTGGATTTGTCGCCGACGGAAATGGAAGTCGCCAGGCTCTGCGCACCTGTCTCTCTGTTTATTAGAGCGAGGATTTAGTAAATGATAGCGAGTAAATGCCCTTCGCAGCCCAGCTCAAACCCGAGATCCGCCCCCGCCCGTCTTCCAGCCCCTCAAACCTGTGGGCGCCCCTAAATTTCGACCCCAGTCACTGCACGGTCAGTGGCCGCTGCCTTCGTTCGGGCGGGGTCAGGGGCTCGGTTTGGAGGGGGAGGAGCCCGGCTTTTCGGCCCTGGCAGGGTCCTCACGAACAACCGGGCGCCCCCAGGACGCACTCTTGGCGGTGGGGCACAGGGAAGCTCGGGGCGCCTCACCCCGGATATCGCGCCGCTGGGGTTCTGTCGCTGGCGGGCGCGTCGTCCCGGGATCTCCATGAGCGGCCGAGGGCGCCCGGACTTCGTGTGCCCAGGGCGTGGACGCTTCCCGGGCTCTTCCGCGACAGCTGCGCCCGATCGATCCCTGCGCCCGGCCGGCCCGGCGCCCCCGCAGCGGCTCCATCGAATCCTCATCGCTCTGGGCCGGCGCCGCCCACCGCGCTCGGCTACACCCGCCAGCTCGTGCGGGGCCCCGGGACTGGGCAGCCGGGATCGGGCGGGGGCGGGCCTGGGCCTCCGCGGGCCCGCACTCCTCTCTCGGCCTGGTGCCCGAGGGGCGCAATCCGAGGAGGACGGTCACCCCGGCCTCAGCACTCGGGGCTGGGGTGCGCGCGCGAGCTACCGCCCTGTCCGCGCCTCAGTTTCCCCATCCAGAAAGGCTCACGCGGGGCTGCGGGATCCGAGAACACCCGAGGGGAGAGGGGGGATCTAGGCGGACGTCCGAGGCCGGTCGGCCCTCGGTGCCCCCTCCGCCTGCTTTCGCTTCCTCCAGCGCCGCTGCTCCCTGCGCATCGGGAAGTTGGGCTGGGGAATCTGGGACGCAGCGACACGTGCCTGGGGACAGGAGAGTGCGCCCCCCCCAGCCTGGACCCCCACCACTCTCTGCTCCCTCCACCGAGCGCTCCAGAAAGAACGACTCGGAGGCACTTCGCAGGCCGGGAAACTAAGGCCGCGTCGGCCAGGGCATGGCTGTGGCCTGCTGGAGGGTGGGGAAGGGCACAGACTGGACAGGAGCCTCCGGACGCGCCCCGCCCGGCCCCGGCCCCGTAGGCCGTGGGTGACCCGGCGCAGCAAAACCCGCGTCGGGCGCTGAGCTCTGGCGGGGCCGAGCGCCGCCCCCGCTGCGGCTGTGGCCCCCGCTGCAGAGCGAGGCCGCGAACCCTTGGCGGCCGCGGCGCTTGGCTAAGCCCGGGGCGCCCTCGTGCCTCCCCGGCCGGGAAGCCGCGCTGAGGGGGTGGAAATGGCCGTGCGTGTTCCGCTCTCCACGCCCGCGTGGGGAGGCGGCCCGGAGGCGCAGCGCGCTGCTGTGCAGGGGACCCGGACTGGGATCGGAGCGAAGCTGCAGCTCTGCACCCGGGGCCATCGGCAGAAGCCTCGCCGGGGCAGACACCCTGAGGAGCCCAGCCCGGAGCGGAGGAGGCCAGAAGCAGGGAGGACGGGCCTGGCGGAGTCCCCGCCCTGAGCCGGCGCAGGTGGGTCACCTGTGCGCGTCTCGCCCGGATCCTCGCTGGGGCCTGGCGCCTCATTAACACGCCATTTGTCTGGACACACCCGGGCCCTTTCCGTTAGGTCTGGAAGCGCGGAGGGGGGCCTCCATGCGCGAGACCAACCGCCGGCGCTGCCCTGCGTTCTCCAGGTTGGGCTCCCCGCATCCTCCCGCACTTCTGGATGGGAGGGGCGTGTTGGAACCCAGGGAGAATCTGGGTGCCTAGTGTTGGGGAGGGGAGCTGGGGCATTCACTGGGCTCAAGAAACATCTCAGTGCGCCCCCACCCTGGAGCTGAGGGCTCAGGTTCTGACCCTCATTCGTCGCCCCCATGCTGGGCAGGGGGAGATAAGTAATACACAGCCACTCCCAGACCCCTGAGGTCGGGACTAGCAGGAGCATTCTCTCCCTTTCTGAAGAAAAGAAGCCAAAGGCTGCTGGGTTCTGTAGGATGTGTAGGAGTTTGAGTCCAATGGGTAAATCAAGGAATGAAGATTCCTTGTAATTTCCAGAAAGGGATCGGTGGGGGGCAGGAGTTTGGCCTTAGTCCAGTGCAGGGCACCTCGCAGGCCTTCGTTAGAAAATGTCTGTTGAACTAGTCAGAAAGATAGAGCTGGGAACCAAGATGGCAGGGAGTTGAAAACCTGGTCCTGAGTGCCTGGCCAAGCCGCTTGGGCTTTCTCTTTCTGCCTGGGAGGCCAAGCAGGGGAAGGTTTTGGGGGAGCTTTAGAAGAATGCCCCCCCAGTTCTGTACGCACAAATGGGGTCATCACAGACAAGGTGGGGGAGGTGACCAGCCTGCCCTCGGGGCTGCCTGGCACTGCTTGTCCCCAGGCCCACAGGTGAGTCTCCCTGCCCAGCAGGGAAACTCCTTCTTCCTCCCTTCACTGGGGGGTCCCCGGTCCGATTAATGGGGAGCAGCCTGAGCGACTCATATGCTGGATGAGGAAACTGAGGAGCGAGGAGGCTCTGGTGAGCTGAGCCATGGCCTGGGGGAGTCGGTAGAGTCTGTGGTCGGAGCTGAGGCTCAGTGGGCATCCAGCTGGTGTTGTGGAGAGGGCTGTGTGGCCACACGGCTGAGTCCCTGGGTGGGGAACACGCACAATGGGTCCCTGTGGGCCATCTCAGGTAACCCCGGGTCCCCAGACCCCAGCCTGGGAGGGCAGCAGCCTGGAGACAGGACCAGGCCAGGCCGCCCAGGCTGCGCTGGAAGGAGCCCCTGGTCCCAGACTGAGAACCTGCTTGTGGGCCTCGCCCTGCTCTAACCACAGCAGTTAATCATTAACGGCCGGGTGATCAGCCGCACTCCCCCCCCCCCCCCCCCCCCCCCCCCCCCCC
>VMDO01004547.1:0-35670 GCA_007922755.1 Pedetes capensis
CAACCTCAATCTTTTCTCCATTTAATGTGAAGTTGCGTGCTGACCCAGTCGTTAGGATTTTTGTTTTGTTGATGTTTAGTCGTAACCCATATTGAAGGCTATGATCTTTGATCTGTGTCTATAGTTTGTCTTAAAATGTGAGTTGCAATAGTTACTACATTTTGGAATAGAGATGTATATCCTTCCCAATGAAAAATAACATTTTTCAAAAACATTCATATTTCAAATGCTTGTGCATTTTAAGCTTTAAATTAATTAGGCATTTTTAGCAAATGTGCTAAGTTATTAATACTCAGAATAGTGGGATATATTTATGTTATTTTCTCTTTCTTCATCCTTGTTAACCTCTAATTCTTCCTCCTTTACACCTGACTCTTTCACTAAGTCCCTAAATTCTCTCCATATACACAAGTATATTTTTACCAGTGATTACATTATTTCATGAAAGCTCTGTTCCTTGCTTTTAAACTCATAATTCTTTCTCTTAAAAATAACTAAATTCAGTTGCTTTTTAATTCATGTAGCTGCTAGTTAACTTTGAATTTCACATCAACAACCCTCAACTTTTTAAAAAAGTGTACCTAAGAAGTCCTCTCATAGCAAAGTATTATAGTGTAAAAATGTATACTTTACAAATCTAGAAAGAAAAAAAGTGTTTCACTAAAATAAGACTGTAAAAATAAAGAACAGAATTTTTTTAGACACAGCAGAATTCAAGGTAAAAGTCACTTTCAATTATATTAACTTTTTCTTTAAACAAAAGTCCTGAAAATTACAATTGGCAAATCTATGGTCCCCTAGATAAAAATAATAATGACATCATGAGTAATAAAATAATAAAGTACCTACTGTAGGCCAGGAAGTCTACTACAAGCATGTCTGGGGTTTTTTGTTTGTTGTTTTTGGTTTTGTTTTTTTTTTTTTTTTTTGGCAGTACTAGGGATTGAACCCAGGGACACAAACTAGACAAGGGCTCTATCAGTGAGCTACATCCCGAGCCCGTCTTTTATTTTTATTTTGAGACAGAGTCTCAAAACTGTACAGCAGCCTGTGGCCTCAACATGATCTTCCTGCCTCAGCCACATTAACCATAGCTTCACTCTCATTCTCTCACACATGAGCACACGTACATGCACACGCATACATTCACTCGGCCGCTATTTTAGGATTTTATTACGATCATTTGCTGCAGATGAGAAAACAAAAGCCAGGAGCTAGAGCCAGGGACTGAGGACAGGAGGAATAAGGTCTTCACACTGACTGCACAGTCCTCTTGAACCTCAAAGAAAAGCAGCCTATGGCTTGAGATAGACTTCCAATCCAATAATATTCACTTAGTCCCCTAACAGATAAATACTTACTCTTGGCCTGACACAGCAGGGGATTCATATATTCCCATGGGACTTGTTTCATATTTTACTTCTTTATTCCTTTGACTGCTTCTATCCAACTAATATACCACTATCATTTCTATGCCTGCAGCCATAGCCCTGTGGCATCCCATCCCGTCAGATCTCGGAAGCTAAGCAGGGTCGGGCCTGGTTAGTACCTGGATGGGAGACCACCTGGGAACACCAGAAGCTGTAGGCTTGGGAGAAGGACCTGGCAACCCCCTCCCAAAAATCAATCTGCCATTGAAAAACCCTATGCACAGCAGAGAAGCACTGACAATAGTGTTTCCCCTGTTGTACAGAGGGTCGCTATGAGTCGGATACCAACTCAACGGCACCTAACAACAACAACAACATCATTTCTATGAGAGTAAGTTAATTTTTACTACAGCAGAATTTTTATTCTTTATATTTTTATTTTTAAGCTTATCCTACAACTTCCTTTTTTATTCTTTTTATAGCTTGTTAAGATATAATTGACATGTTATAAAACTCAACATTTAAAAATATATAGTTCTATAATGTTAATGTGTCCACAGAGTTGTACAACCATCATCACAGCCTAATTTCAGGCCATTTTCATCCCCACATGAAGAAACTTCTCAGCAATCAGCAGTGGCTCCATTCCCCCTATTCACACATGCTACCCCAGTTCTGGGCAACCACTAATAAATTTTCTGTTTCTGTAAATTTGTCTATCCCAGAAATTCCAAGCAAACAGAACCATCATATATTCAGCCTTTTGTGACTGGCTTCTTTCACTCAGCATAATGTTTTCAAGACTCACCTGTGTTGTAGCATGTATTGGAACTGAATTTCTTTTTTATTGCCAAGTAATATTCCACAGTGGGCTATATCCACATTTTACTTATCCATTTACGAGTTCCATATAGCTGATATTTAGACAATTTGATACCTAGCACTCTAGAGTAGAGAAATATTATTTAAATATCAATCTCAGAGGTTCTTTTTCAATTCCACAAGATAACTAACTAGAAGTGCCTATTTCATTTGGATTTCTTGCTTTGCATATGGTTTCATTTTGCCTAGAAAAAGATATTGGTTTTAGTTCCCAGGCCGAGCTTGTAAAGCAACTTGTTCAAGAACAAGCACATAGAAAATACACAAAATGTATGTAATTATTATGAAATGTATGTAATTAAACATCATCAGGCTGGGGTTTAACTCAGTTGGTAGAGTACTGCTCTGCCCTGTCTGAGGACTCTGGCTCTATTCCCAGCACTGCAAAAATGGGAGATGAATGTGGCAATCCACTCCTGAAGCAATCCCAAAACAATTAGCCATTGAAAACCCTATGAAGGTCATTATTAGTTGGACCCAACTCCATGGCACCTAACAATAGTAAAATATTACCATCATCATAGTGTTAGTATCTTTAAAAATATGTCAAAACCAGTGGTCATTAAGAATGCTAAAAGATTGTATTTTTCATGATCCAACCTAAAGATGGCCTTCCCATCTAAGTTACCTAAATGTTTAGAATGTCAAACAATAATCTCCATATTTTCCTACAAAAGCAGACACATAAAAATGATCTTCATGCAATACTGTGATTTTTCTGTACATTCTAAGCCTGTGTAAGCTCTAAACCTTTGACTGGAAAATTTTTAACTTATATGATACAGTATACTCTATGGTGCCTAGCAATGTGCTGAGCACACATTAGGAATTTAGTTAGCATTTATTCAATAAAAGAGGAAATGAAGGAAAGAAGAAAGGAAGAAAAAAAACAAGAACAGGAAGAGATAGCAGAAAGCTAATTAAGAAATATATAAATATCCTCCTGCAGCTGTAGCCCTGAGGCATCCGATCCCGTCAGATCTCGGAAGCTAAGCAGGGTGGGGCCTGTTAGTACCTGGATGGGAGACCACCTGGGAACACCAGAAGCTGTAGGCTTGGGAGAAGGACCTGGCAACTCCCTCCCAAAAATCAATCTGCCATTGAAAACCCTATGAACACAGCAGAGAAGCACTGACAATAGTGTTTCCCCTATTGTACAGAGGTTCGCTATGAGTCGGCGGATACCGACTCGATGGCACCTAACAACAACAACAACAATAAATGTCCTGGGATGTAGATAATCAGGCATTCACTAGAATATAATAAGAATATGCACAAATCTAGGATCTGTACAAATTAAGTGCCTCCAAGGCATGTTGTGTTACCATAATATGAGAGGTTGTATGAATATTTGCATACCTGTGATTAGAAATGATTATAGCTGCGCTTAAACAATCTCCTAAATATGTATCTCAATGACTAGATAGAAACTGGAATCTACGAAAACTATGATCTATTATTGCTAGAGCTGTCAGGGATGCTGATGGAGAACACTGGACACCAATGTTAAACATACAAATACAAGTTGTTATTTTCGTATCAGTTAAAAGAGAAAATTCTAAAGTTATAACCTTTGAAATATTGTAGAAAAATATGACTTTGAAAACTAAGTTAAAATTCCCAGAGATAAATCTGAAAGTTTCCAAAAGCTATCACTTTTCAATCTTAGGAAAATTCTCTTGTCATTAAGCATAGCCTGTGTGAAGGGAGAAATATACACAAAGATAGAATGATTAAGGGGTCAAGAGAAAGGAGAGTTGGAGCCAGTTCTCTTAAACATTAAAACTACAAATTAGATCATGAGAGGATGGGTATCACCAAACAAACCTTTCCTCCCAAACATCACATGTCCACATCCTGCAAGCCAGTCTTGTCTTCCATCAACTTTCCTTCATCTGGAGTTCTACCTGGGGGTAGTTCAATGAGCTAGTCTGTATTAAGTGCTAGACCTGCTACCAAAGAACTGGGCATTTTCTTTGGGGATTGTCCTTTCTGGGGTGAAAGTAAGTGATACTCTAATGGGGTATTCCAAAATGTGAGTGACCATCAGATGAAGAGATGTAAATTGGGTCAGTGGAAGGAGGAGTGTAGAGGAGGAAACAGAGAGGAGTGTAGAGGAGGAAACAGAGAGGACCAGAGGGGAGCTCAATGTTCCTTATGGTATGCACTATATTACCCAATCATGCTTTGCTCAGTAATTCCTACACTTCTGATTGGAGGGGGAGAGAAGTTACATACCTAGTTGATTTTGAAGCAATCAGTTAATTGTACTTTAGAGACATAATCTGATTTTGAAGGACCAAGAAAATCTTAGAACATATAGAATACAAGTAAGTGGTATGGAGAAGAATGGATAGTGTAAATTTTAGTTTCTGGAAAAAGACATAGGAGATATAGATTTAAGTCCGACGGTAACACAGAGATTGTATAATCCACTTTCTTTTTTGTTATTTTGTCTTGTTTCATCATCTATAGTGCTAAATATTATTCTTAAAGGGTAAAGCCATTTTAACTATATGGATATAATATGAAAATGTGTCTCAGATTCTTTAATGAGGGAACCAGTAAAATGTTACAAACCAGTTCATTAGAGAACTCAGTGTATCATGCAATCGTAGTCAGATAAGGAATGTAGAATTTACAAGTGCAAAACTAGCAAAACTGACCTTTATCCATACAGTGATAATCAATATCATTCTACCTCATGAATTTTCATGGACAAAACTTTTTGCATTACTCTCATTTATTTTGCAAATTAACTTTTGCCTTCACAAGGTTGTAAAACACCTTTATAGAAGACAAAAAACTACTTTGAGCCCCCACCAAATTTTAGTCTTGCATTATAAAATATTAAATGATCTCCTAGGTTCTAATTCTTATATCCCATTAGTTACCACTGTCAATAAAAGGAAAAGTAGAAAGAAGGAAAAGTGTAAGAGATACAATGAGTGGAGAAGTCTGAAAAAAATTTAAGCTTACACACTGCTAATCTAGTCTTGTCACTAATAACCTTCCTCCTGTCTTGCCTTCCAGAATTGTGTGATTATTAATGGATACAATACTAGTTTAAACAGAAAGAGGGTAAAATATAAATCACAAGAGACTCTAAATTTATTATACCCCTGGACAAATGGCAAATCCTGCATTGCACATTCACTAGATGCCAATGAAATACCATGATCCTTGGTTGAAGTAAAATTTGCTCTTGGTTAGACTGACAAGGGTAATTAATGCTTCTATAGAAAAATCCCTGATCTCAGTTACTTTATGTCACATGAAAGAAAATTCCCCTATCCACTCCTCCCTTGTCTGTGGTTAATATTGAGTTATGAATCAAACAATGACATCCCTGCAGAGACAGGCAGAACGGGGGCTGAGCTAATGCTGGAACACAAAGCACAGAGCCAGGACTGCAGAAAAGAGAACATTCACCTTTCCAGGGCAAAGAAAAACAGGCCTTTTTGCAGATGTTGTCCGAGAGGAGAATATACAAGTCTTATCTGAGGTTACTGGTTATATCAGCGATTCTTCCCATCCAGAGGCACATGCCTGCTTTACTCTCTTATCAGGAAAAGCCATTTCAAAGCAAGCCCCTGAAAGGAATAATTATATGGAGTTCACAACACAAGAGCTATTTAAATCAATATTTTAAAATTTGCTATCATTTGAGTACTACTTGTATACTGCACACATTACATTCACTATCTTATTTAATCCACTCAACAAGGCCCTGAGGTAGCCTCTGATATTATCACATTTATGGGTACAGATAGATTAATCTGCCTGAAGGTTCATAGCTAATAATAGCAAAGTTAGGGCTTAGAGTTGGGTCTGGCTGATGTCAGACTCCACCTTCTTAAGCACTGTGCACATTGCTTCAACCCAACATTCCTCTCAACTGACCCTCTGTCAAGGAACGAGTGATTCTGCTTCTCTCAGAAAGATAAATGGTAGACTTCTTGATATTCTCCCATGTGGGGTGTGACAGATTCTGTAGGATGTAGTAAATTTAGATCCAGAGCACATGAGTCCAAAGAAAAAACTGAACCTAAGACAGCACAGAAGAGATGCTTCTACATCTCTAGCTCACTGCTACTTTTTTTTTTCCTCAGTGACCTCATCCTAATGAGAGGGAAGCACAATTTGTGTCATACCAAAGTGTGTTCTGGGTGGAAAGATTTTCCACAGTAAGAATAAGTAAGTGCAATGAGACCTGGACGTTCTTTTCAAGACCCCTCTACCCATAACCATTAAGTAGAGTTCCATAATCTCCATTATTAGAAATTTTCTTTATAAGAACTTCTTTCCTCATTAAAATTCCACTGACTGACTTTACAGAAATAGAAAAAATGATCCAAAAATTCATAATGAACCACAAAAGACCACCTATAGCCAAAACACTCTTAAGCTGCAAAACTAATGCAGGTGGAATCAAAATCCCTGACTTCAAGCTATACTATAGGGCAGTGGCAGCAAAAACAGCTTAGTACTGGCACAAAAATAGGCCCAAAGACATCTAAAACAGAATAGAAGACCCAGAAATACCACAACACACATATAGCCACCTGAGTTTTGACAAAGGAGCAAAGCAAGTAAACTGGAAAAAGGATAGCCTTTTCAACAAATGGTGCTGGGAAACATGGTCAACTCATGCAGAAAAATGAAAACCGACCCGCATCTGTCAATATACATGAGAGTTAACTCAAAATGGATAAAAGATCTCAACATAAAACCAGAAAGTTTAAAACTAATAGACGACAAGATAAGCAATACATTTCATCATGTAGGCATAGGAAACTATTTCCTTAATAGGACTCCAATTGCTCAAGAAATTGCAACAAGAATAAATAAATGGGATTGCATGAAATTAAAAAGCTTCTGTATAGCAAAAGAAACAACAGAGTCAAGAAAACCCCCGTGGAATGGGAAAAAATCTTCTCATCCTATACATCAGACAAAGGTCTAATTAGTAAATTTATAAAGAACTCAAGAAAAAAACTCCCAAAAAACAAATAACCCAATACACAAATGGGCAAAGGAACTGAATAGACAGTTCTCAAATGAAGAGGTCTGTAAAGCCGTGAAACACATTAAAAAATGCTTATTATCCTTAGCCATTAGGGAAATGCAAATTAAAATAACTCTGAGATTTCACCTTAGACCAGTAAGAATGGCCAAGATCAATAAAACAAATAACAACAAATGCTGGTGAGGTTGCAGAGAAAAAGGAACACTCTTACATTGTTAGTGGAGCTGTAAATTGGTCCAATCACTGTGGAAATCAATATGGAGGTATCTTAAAAAACTTAAAATAGATCTACCGTATGACCCAGCTATAACACTATTGGGAATTTGCCCAAAGGGAGATGGGTCATCATACCACAGAGACACCTGTATCTCCATGTTCAATGCAGCACTTTTCATAATAGCAAGGATATGGAATCAATCAAAGTGCCCTTCAACAGAAGAATGGATAAAAAAAACTATGGTATAGCGCCAGGTGTGGTGGCACACACCTGTAATCCCAGCAGCTCGGGAGGTGGAGGCAGGAGGATTGCAAGTTCAAGACTAGAGGCAGTCTGCATAACTTAGTGAGACTCTGACTCAAAAAGTAAAAAAAAAAAAAAAAAGGCTGAGGGTGCAGCTCAGTGGTCCAGCACTTGCAAGGCCCTGGGATCAAACCCCAGTACCAAAAAAAAAAAAAAGAAAAAACACAACTATGGTACATAAAAAAAAATGAAATAAGGCCATTCACAGCAAAATGGATGGAATTAGAGAAAATTATTTTAGGTGAATGAACACAAGCTCAGAAAGAGAAACACCACATGTTCTCACTCATATGTGGGAGCTGAATCAAAATTATAAGAAGGAAAAAATCCTATACAAAAGTCATATCATAATAAAAGAAAAAAAGCTAAGAATAGTGTTATTATAGACGGTCTAGAAAATGCATGTAATAGTCTGACAAGGTAAAAAGAAAGTTCCCTGCAGGAAAAGTTTCTATCTTAAACAGAACTGGAATCCAAGGATATATAGAAAAATATTACCATAAAAAGACAAGTAAATGGTAGAGAAGTCTTTGATGGGGGGTTGGGACGGGGGGGGGGGAAGCGTACAAGAGGGTAAGGGGGAACCTATATGAATAATGTACAACAAAATGCATATATGGAAATGTCACAATGAAAAGCATGTCAGAATGAATCACATTAAGATGTATATTAAAAATTTCCAATAATAAAAAAAGAACTACTTTCCTCTGTGACAAGCACTGCTCATCCATGAAATGAGTTCATGTTTTGGAGGAAGAGAAATCTCACCTGAAACCTTTGCTACATAAATTCCTGACTTCCTTCAATCCCACCTTCCTCCTTTGTGAAAGGGATAAACTAGAGCTCAAGAAAGTTGGTTGTTCAAACTTCTGCTTTTTAATGAAAATTAACCTGAAGTCACTACTGTATTTGTTTTAGTTTATAAGATATTCCTCATCTTTGCCAGCCCCTAGGAAAATTGTTGTTCTGGAAGAAAAGGAGAGATCCAAAAACTAAAATAATGAACATTAGAAGGAGAGGCAAGAAAAGCACCAAACATAAAGTTTTATTAAATCACAAAATTACAAGATGAGAAATTTTTTAACAAAAACCTACACACAGGTGGTAAACACAGGAAATGGGAAAATGTCCTTAATAAAAAGGACTTAGCAATGTGGAAGGACACTAAAGCTTGTGCTTATCTCCTGTGCAAAAATCTTTTTTCTCATGGTACAAAATTGCCTTCAGGCTTTTTTGTTTTTATTAATAAATGTTGTTGTTGTTGTTAGGTGCCGTCAAGTCAGTGTCCGACTCATAGCGACCCTCATAGGGTTTTCAATGGCTGTTTCGGGATTGTCTTGGGAGTGGATTGCCAGGTCCTTCTCCCATTTTTGTGGTGCTGGGAATTGAACTTGGGACCTCAGATACTGTAGTGCAGTGCTCTACCAACTGAGCTAAATCCCAGCCCTTAATAAATGTTAGGGAGTACATAGTAGTAGGCTTTTGCAATTTCCATTTTGTACCTATTATGGCATTTTTGATTACACTTTCATCAACTTACATAATTTGTGGAATCCTTTGATTAATATATGGTAAAAATCATATGAAATTATGGGTTATATTCCCTTGTTTTTTCCCATGTATTCAGGTAGCTGTATCATGTAACTTGAGATTGTCCTTTCCCCTTTCCACAATCTTTGCCCCCTCTGCTAGACCCTTCTCCCTTTCTTGCTATTCTACTTGCATTTTCCCTTCTTAGATAAGCCTGATTGTTCTTTTTTGTATATCCATGTATTTATAGTTTTTTTTCCTTTAAGTTAGCTTTAGCTCCCAGATATGAGTGAGAACATATGGCATTTCTCTTTTTGAGTCTGGGTTAGTTCACTTAAGATGGTATTCTCTAGTTCCATCCATTTTGCTGTGAATGACATTTCATTCTTTTTCATTGCTGAGTGATAATCCATTGTGTATATTTATCACAACATTTTTATCCATTCCTCTGTTGATGGCCATCTTGGGTTGACCCCATGTCCTTGCAATTAAGAAGAGTGCTGCATTAAATATGGAAATACAGATATCTTTGTGGTATGATGACTTATCATCCTTTGGGTATATTACTGTTGGGGATTTTTAAAATTATATCTCACAACTAGGGTCCCTCATGACAGCCTGAGGGGCTGACCCCTAGTTGACCCCAGGGCTCATCTCACTCACTCAAACCAGCCCCTCCCATCGAGTGAGCAAAGATGGCCCCTGGCCAGCCTAACCTGCTCTAACCACCTTAGATTTGATTGGCTCCCCTCAGCATTTTCAGGTAATAACTGTCTCCACCTGGCAGGTATGTCAGTTTACCCGCTGTACCTGTCAGGTGTGTGCCCTGATTGGCTGAATCCCATCATGTGACCCCTCCAGGACCCTATAAAAGTAGGGCTCCTGGACCCCCACTTTACCCTGAAGACCTCACCTCTCTGACCGTCCTTCAACTGCTACCTGAATCCCATCACCTGGACCAGCGCTCCCTACTCCAGCTAGGTCTTCTAGCAAGCCGGCGGGATCAAGCCCAGGGGCCCCAAAGAGCTGAAGGATTCTAGCAAGCCACGAAGAGCCTCCCAATTCCTTCCATCCTTGGGCAGGAGGGAGGTAAAGAAGGCAAGCCACAAGAGGCAAGACCAACTGACCTCCACGGAACACCGGTGGCTGTGGCTGTGCCTTTAAGGCTGAGCTGTACCAGCACTCAGCCTGCAGCATTCCATGCTGCAGGCCTAGAGCCAGTACTTAAAGGGCATAGAGCTCTGCTCTATAGGGGCTGCTTGCTCCTTGCTCTCCATCAGGGGAGCACCCAATAAACCTTATCTACCCCTTTCTACCATCAGAAGGTCTCCCGAGGTCCTTCATTTACGCCATCGGCCAATTGTTATGTTGAAGGTTTGGCTCTAATCTTAGCCGGGCTAGAGCTAAAATCCCAACATATTACCAGGAGTGACATAGCTGGGTTGTATGGAGGTTCTATTCTTAGTTTCCTAAGATATCTCCATATTGATTTCCAAAGCAGTTGAACTACTTTACCATCCCACCAGAAGTATAAAAGTGTTCCTTTTTCTCTGCATGCTCGCCCGCAGGGCTGGGGTTTAACTCCATTGGTAGAGTGCCACTCTGCACTCTCTGAGGACCCTAGTTCAATCCTTAACACTGCAAAAAGCAGGAGGCAATCCACTCCCACTCCTGAAGCAATCCTGAAACAATCAGCCTTATGAGGGTTACTATGAGTTGGACTCAACTCAATAGCACCTAACAGCCACAACAATCTGCACCCTTTCAACTGTGTAAGCCTTCAGCCACAACATTGTGGCTTCCTATCCAATCAGATCTCAGAAGCTAAGCAGGGTCAGGCCTGGTTAGTACTTGGATGGGAGATTACCTGGGAACACCAGGTGCTGTAGGCATGGGAGAAGGACCTGGAAACCCACTCCCAAAAAATAATAAGCCATTAAAAACCCTACGAATAGCAGAGAAGCACGATAATACTGTTCACTTGTTGTACATAGGGTCGCTATGATTTGGACACCTACTTGACAGCACAAATAACAAGCACCACCTTGCCAGTATTTGTTCTTATTTGTTTTGTTGATCTTGGTCATTCTTACTGGAATGAGACAGAATCAGGCTTCATACACATCTTACATACAATAGGTTTTCAGTAATACCCAGAGCCCTAGGGCAACATTATATTTAGGTAGTCCTCACTGTATCTTTATACAGTACAAAATGGACATGCTGCATTTATATTTCATTCTGATTCTCACACACACAAAAAATGGGCTACATCAGCCAACTAGAAGAACACAGCTGTGAGTCGACAGACCTACCACTGGCTCATTAGACTGTTTAGAGCAAAAAAAGCAATATAGGAACGATCATCTATCATTACCCTTACCAGCTCAGTTTGCCATCAACATCCCACTTGATGTGAACTATTTTTGTTTAACTTAGAAAGGAATATAGGATATAACCAAACTATGTGTGCAATTTGTGCACAATTCACTTCTCTGTTAATTAAGGCTGTGTTTTGCATTGTTTAACTCCTAAGGATTCCCCAAGGCCTAACCTGTCACTAGCTCCGTATCGCTTCTTTTCAACAGCTCATTGTCTTTTCTCTCTGATGCCTATATTGGAAAGAAATTAAAAAATAATTATAATAGATGAGTCTATTTTGTTTGTGCTTCAAACAGCATTGAGGAACAAAGCCATAGAGAGAGAGAGAACATTGATTTCTAGGGTGATTCCTCATTTAACTGCAAAATCTGTGGACTCTTAATTGAGAAAAAATAGCTTAAACATCACAATGAGTATTTATTTCAAGCTCACAGGTATGCTAATGCTGGGCTTTTGTTATTTTCCAGAACAGTTTCAACCTTAGACAGAAACAAAAGCAACTCTTTATTGAGAAAAAGGCACAAGAGTAGAAATCAAAAGACCACAACTCTTCTTCAAAATGGGACACACTCTCTATGAACCCTGAGATCCTTCTTCTGAACAAAGTTTGCCTGACTAGCTCGAAGGGTCATGGTGAGAATCAAGAGAGATCACATATAATCTAAGTATTATATAAGTGTCAAAACTGTACATAAAGTCACTATATTATAAAACAAACACATTCCAGGAATCCAAAGAACCCAAAGTAAATATCACAATTGCAATTAATTCCTCCATCTTGTAAAATGTACAACAGCCTAAGAGCAAAATAAATGTTTAAGGAAGGCTTTAAGAAACTATGTGGTCAGCTACACTCCCTCACTAACAACATGTCTTAGTACTTTACCTTAATCTCTCAGTACACACACTCCAATTCATGCCTCAGCAAAAGTACAACAAATGTAATTTTTCAGTATTGCATATGAACATTAGAAACTATAATGTCAAACCAGCCATGTCAAAGAGCTAAAGTATGGTGGCAGAAAGTGTGTGTAAATGACAAATACAGTTAGCACACAATGCCAAAACCTTTCTCAAATTACTCCTTCCTAGTCTAAACCTTCCTGTCCATCTCATAAGTGTGGCATAGTATGGGAGCATGGCAAAAGGCACTACTTCTCACCCACCTCCACATTTCCAAACCAGGTACCCTAATATTTAGAACATTGTTAAAACTATTGAAAGTAAATAAAACTATATAGGATGTAGTTAAGTGCTATGTAAATTGTAGTATTTAAAATGCAAACTGTTACTCAAAACAGAAAAAAATGCACAATTTTGAGCATTTTAATATAACTTAACCAACACTAACACTTAAATCCTTTTATTTCGTGGCTAACATTTTGCATGCTGTCTACACATGGTCATTTATACATGTCAATATTGCATCATTTTGCCTCACTAGTGGCAGAGATTCTCTTTGGGGGAGCTAGACATCTCACAATGATTACTATACTTCTGATTATACATATACCATGCATGGATCTGTAACCATGTCTACACTATGAGACCTCACCCTCAGTTGTTATTGATTGATTCAGGTTGGAATCCAATATTTCTTTCCAAAGTTCTTTTCTAGAAAGTTTTCTTTTTGAACTGAAAGACACAAAATTTTTTGAGCCAAGAATTGGTGCTGTGCAGAAATGATCTATTAACTGAGGTCTATAATGCTTCCCTGGGAGAAGGATGTGGCAATCCACTCCTGAGGCAATCCTGAAACAATCAGCCATTGAAAACCCTATGATGGTCGCTATGAGTTGAGCACAACTCAAAGACACCTAACAACAACAACAACAATATAGTGCTTCCCTAGAACTTACCTTGCCCAAAGGTGTTTTTAATTATCTAGAAGATAGCCTAGCACATATTCAATGAAGTTCCTTTTCGTTTATGTTGTTTAGGATTGATTTAGCTACTTGTCATCAAAATAACCTTTTTATAGACATTTTTACAAAAATTTATTTTTCTTTTCCTCATTGTAGTAAAAGAATTCTAAAATGGTCCCCAATATTCTCACCCTCTCGGATGCACAACCTGTACAGTTTTCTTCACTTGAGTAGTGGTAGGACCTATGCATGTGATAAGATAGTGCTCTTAGGATTGGATTACTAAGCAACTCAGTCAGCTTAAATTCAGCTTTGAATTAATCAAAAAAGAGAATGTTCTCAGTGAACTCCTGAAAAGAATTGGATCTCACCTGCTGTTATAGGGATTTTAAGGACCTATGGAGGGGACCACGTAATAAGGAATTGTGAATAGTCTCTGAGATCAAAGAGTAGCCCCCGACTAAGGGCCAGCAACAGTATCAGGAATTCAATCATAAAATCACAAGGAATGAATTCTACCAACAACCACCTGAGCTTGAAAAAAGATGCTCCAGAAAGAAATGCAGGCCAGTCAACACTTTGATTTTTGCCCCATGATACCTTGGCAAACTCCCCCCGCCAACACCAAAAAAAAAAAAAAAAAAAAAAAAACAGCTAACCAATGTCCGGGCTAGGATTTAGCTCAGTTGGTAGAGCACTGCTCTGCAGTCTCTGAGGTCCCAAGTTTGATTCCCAGCACCGCAAAAATGGGAGAAGGACCTGGCAATCCACTCCCAAGGCAATCCCGAAACAATCAGCCATTGAAACCCTATAAGGGTCGCTATGAGTCGGACACGACTCGACAGCACCTAACAACAACAACCACCAATGTCCAGATTTCTGACTTACAAAAACCTGAGATTAATTTGTGTTGTTTTTAAGCCACTAAGTTTGTGAGAACTTTTTGTACAAGGGAAAGCCAATGCACTTAACCAACCTGTTATCTGAGAATACTTATGTTTTCCTATCCCACACAATTATAAGAAAACTGCCATAGCTGTGAGTGGCTATACCCATAACAATCTCTTATTCCCAGCTTCTAAGCATCCTTCCCTTTCTCCTAACTATCCTATTAAGATAACTGTCCATCCCTGGTTCGCATTCCTAAGAGTTTGGATTAATTGCCAAGGGTGGAGAGTGCTAACCACCAGTGATTCAGAACTTTGGACAGAAGCTCACCTCATAACCCTGCAGATCCCTTCCCTCAGCACCTGTGCTCTCTGCAGTAACTGTATAGTTACAACTTCCTCAAGCATGCAAATTCTATTATGTTGTGGCAATTCCTCCAGTTTCATACAATCTTTCAAGAGTAATCACTGTCAGTAACCAGTGCAAAAATCAGAATGCTACATGGATCAATGGCTGCTTCTTTTCATCATCTATACTTACCTTCATCACAAAACTCTCTATGTTACTCCTGCCTGCAATAATCCCTCTCACACACTGCATTTTATGGTTTTGTATAGATATATCTCATATAGGTTACTTTAATTTCTCTTCCTCATATAATGCCATCTTTTCCTAATATAGCTATTACTGACCCTTAAATGAAAGAATCTTATTTTGTATATCAGTGTAGCCTTAAGTATAAATCCACAACTTCATATTGGTTGAATAGGAGCATGCAAAATATCATTATTAACTTTAATCTTACGGGAAAAAATAAAAATTAATGAAAAGGATTTCTACCCTGTGGTATATACTCCCATACAATAATTGCTTTCTTTGGAATGGGGAAAAGTCTGTGAATATGATGGGATTTAGAACATCAAACTATGATCTTATGGCAAATTTACTCACAAATTAAGTCATAGATCCAGATCTAAAAAGACAAAGACTAGATTTGAGGTATTGAGGAAATAAGGCACATAGACACCAACCAGTTGTATGCCTAAGTTTTCTCAAAATAAAAATTATATGAGAACTACAGAGACAAAGGGTTTCTTCAGAGTCAAAACAAGGCTTCTTATACTCACCTAAGGCAGTGGTGGTGGCTAGCTGTCAGAATGGGGGAAAGGGACCTGATAGATCAGAGTCTCTGAAACAAGAATCTCCCAAAATGGTATTTACCTCCCTGTAGATATGGCCACATTGTTGTTGTTGTTAGGTGCCGTCGAGTCGGTATCCGACTCATAGCGACCCTCATAGGGTTTTCAATGGCTGAGTGCTTTGGGATTGCCTTGGGAGTGGATTGCCAGGCCCTTCTCCCATTTTTGCGGTGCTGGGAATTGAACTCGGGGGCCTCAGAGACTGCAGCACAGCGCTCTACCCACTGAGCTAAATCCCAGCCCTATGGCCACATAAGTGCCCCAAAATATCCTATCCTTCCATGTAGAGAAATAATCATGTTCCTTAGCTAGCAGCATTATGCAAACTCACTGTAAGGATTCTAGACATTGAAATTTGTGATTATGTAATCCTTCTATTTCAAATTGTATAATTCTTTTTATCTGGTTTTACACTTCAAGACCTAAGACATTTCTATTGTAACCATTTTAAGGGCACAGATATAGCTGCAATCTTTCCCATACTTAGGTCACTTCTTTTGTGATTATAAAATCTTCTCAGCACTGACCAAAATAAAACAAATTAAAAAGCTATCTTCACAAGAAAATATGTATGTAAACATATAATTACAATAAAGTCTGAGAAGCAACACAATGGAAATATGGACAAATGGCTGTAGTAAAACAAAAGCAAAGGAAAGTAACTCTCCTTATGTTGGAAGATAAATGCCAGGACAAAATTGAAAGTCATACAAAGAGAACTTTAAAAAGTTACATATTTGTACTAATAATATGAAACACAAATCAAAAACTAAAAATTCCTGAATTGAGACATTTAATGTTGGGGCAAACCTCACAGAGCAGTATAAAGATCACATGTGCCAAAGATTTATCTCAAACACTGTGGGCAAAGACTCATTGTACTGAGTATGGAGTCAAATGACATTGCCTCTCTTTCTCCAGACCATTTTGCATGCTTTCTGCTCTTCTGCTCTGCAAGGACAACTTTCCATGTTGCTTCTTTTTTGTTTTTTTCTTTTTTTTTTTTTTTTTCATGTCATCTTTAGATGACACTGATCCAAGAAGACACCAACATAGAATTTCAGAGGCCACACACTGAGTCTGCACTGGCAAAGGAGAACTAATGAAGACACAATAGAAGACAAGATACCCGGGAAATGTGTGGGCACAAGTATGGGGGAAAGGTTGTCAGCACTGTGAGTCAACACATAGAAAGGACAATCTATAACTGAGAAGAGAAAAGCAGAGGGCCCAATGTGGAAATGAATGGCCAAGAGAAAAATACTAAGTTACAAGATAGAAAAGGAGAGAGGGAAATAGAATCAAGTGAGGTTCAAAGTAGATGTTGTTGTTATTAGGTGCTATCGAGTCAGGTGTGGCTCATAGTGACCCAATGTGGAACAGAACAAAACACTCCCTGACACTATGCCATGCCGGGCACTATGTCAGTGCTTCTCTACTATTCATAGGATTTTCAGTGGTTGAGTGTTGCAAGACTGCTTTGGGAGTGGGCTGCCAGGTCCGTCCCCCATTTTTTGTGGGGCTGGGGATGGAACCCAGGGCCTGAGAGAGTGCAGAGCAGGTGTTCTACCAACTAAGCCAAACCATAGCTTCAGAATAGATATTAGCAGAGGCTAAAATCGGAGACAGAGGCAAGGATATCAGGCAGAGATAGAGAGATTACCTATAATTCCAGCTCAGTGGGATAAAACCGCAGTGTCTGCCTCTGAGTTTCATAAGACTGTCCATTCAGCATATTCTGTGGAACACCATGCCCTAGAAATAGATTCCATTTTTTCAAGACAAGAAAAAAATCCTTTTTTCCTCCTTCATCTATTCTTCCACCTCTCCTCTCCATTGTGAGGTTTCTGCTATACTTCCCTATATCTTGAAAGCATACTCATAACAAGTAGTCTATTATGATCATTCCATTATTTTATGATTTTCTGATGAGGAAATTGGGAAATGCAGAAGGGAATTTTTTAAAGGTGATTTATGCCACCCAGCAAGAAAGGCACATTAATTATACTCTTGTGATCAAGCAACTATCCCTCTCAGAGTAGCTGAGACCTGGGCAGGCGGTATCTGTGGCTATGTTTAGCTGAGGGCCCATTTCTACTTTCCACCTCCAGCTCAGCCTGCAAAGCCAAAGAGAATGGCAACAGCAGCTGCAGCAGTACTCCTGAAAGCAACCTCAACATAGTCCTATTGTCACATCTAAGAGTTTTTTTTTTCTAGTTAAAGACCTGCCACAACAGGGTGGGGAGGTAGAGCGTATGCCTTCTTGCTCATGGCAAGAAATTCAACTCTAGTATAAGGAGAAAGTGACAACAGTTTTTCCTTCATTTCTTTGTATTTTCTGTAGTCATCTTCTCTAACCCTTATTAAGAATTTCTGTTTTCTCCAGATACTGTAAAGTCATACCATCTTCCAATTACAGGAATATATCTGCAAAAGTAATTTAGCACAATATCCTACTAACAGAAAAGAAAAAGAGGCCCATAAAAATCATATTTCTTCATTTGGTCATTAGATTTATGATGATATATACCCTAATTCTTCTCCTGGATGAGTAGTTCCAAGCAGCAGGAGAGTGTTGGGAAACTAGGCCAGTCTCTGTGTGGGTCAAACAGGACCAAGAGACCTCTGAAAATCACATCCCAGAAAAAAACAAAATGAAGAGCCAGTGGTGGGGAGGGATTCATTCTGTTGTAGATGTCACTATGAGTCGGACCCACCTAGATGGCAACTATCAACAACAAGAGCCAGTAAAATGAAACATCAACCCAAACGAGTCAGGAAGATAAGAAGAAACAAGACAAGATTTGGGAATAAGGAGAGTTGGGGTTCATCCTGAAATATTTCCTGGCTGCCAAGAGAGAGATTCAGGGCCATTGTATAGAATTCACATCCCTCACCCCTTGCATGAAGGAAGCTGTAGAAACTCCATGTTGTCCTGCATTCCTGACCAGCAATTTCCTAGCCAGTGGTGGAACACTTGCCATGTCCAAAACAATACAGCTTTGTCAGGCAACCCATTCCATTGCTGGGCATCTCTGGATATCACAAACGATGAGGACAAGATTTCACTCAGGGAGCTTTGCCTTCTCCTTCGCTCTCCAATGTCTCTTAGTGTCATATACATCCTTCTGCAGTAGCAGACCTTACTCATACTTTGTATTCTTCTTCTTTCAATCCAAGCCCTTTCTATTATTCTTAGTTTTTTCTCCACAGTGAGCTCTTTTGGACTTTTGCTTTCCTCAACTGTTTTTCCAGGTGCCTGACACTCTTGGATTTATTTCTTATTTTCTTTGAGCCATGTTGATGGTGAATCTATTTTTTAAAAAACAATTTGTAGATTCTCTCTGTGAAGCCACCTTACTTTCTAACTAGACTTCCCATTTTCCTGCTCATGTAAGTTATTCACAGTTCAGAATTGTATTTATTTCCCAAACATTCCAAGCCTTTCAGCCATAGAATACCATTTCTTTTAGAGTGTTCATTGTGGAAGCAGGAATAACATTATACCATACTGAAAAGACATACCACAGATCCTGAGGTGCACAGAGGGGGTGGATTGTTGGCCAAATGAACACTGCAATATACTTCCCCATCTAGGTAGCCCTTCAGGAGCATCATTGCCTAGACCAGAGAACAACAATGTCATATGAGAAGTGGGTGCTGAGCCAACTCACTGACTTGGTTGTTTGCTTCTGGTGGCCAGGTTGTCAAGATAACTGATTTTGAGTTTCCCTTGAACAAAATCATAAATCTAAATGACTCATAGATATTTGGGTAGCTTTAGAGTAGTTAAACTCACAAATGCCAAATTCACAAATGTTAAAAGCCTACAGCAGGGATCAAAACACAAATGTTAATAGAAGTCAGGCAGGAAATGAGTAACTCCAGATGGATGTAAGAAAATAGCGAGTTGTGAAGGTTATGTTTGGGAAGGAATAATAATCATAATCATACTAAGCTTCAATACAGCATTTATTTTTTAGCAAGCATGGTTTGAAGGACTTTACATGTGTTAATTTATTTAATCCACAAAATAACCCTATGAGACAGGTTCCGTTCTTTCCCCTGCAAGTAAAAATAAGGAACACTGAAACACAAAGAATTGCAAGTTACAAGAACATTTACCATATAAAGGGGTATCTACTATTCAACCAATTATTGGCATTAATGTTAAGGATCCAACATTGTCAACTTTTATAAGATAAGCTGTTGCTATTGTTAGGTGCCGTGGAGTCGGTATCCAACTCATAGCGACCCTACATACAACAGGGGAAACACTATTGTCAGTGTGTCTCTGCTGTTCATACGGTTTTCAATGGCTGATTGTTTTTTGGGAGTGGGTTGCTGGGTCCATCTCCCAAGCCTACACCACCTGGTGTTCCCAAGAGGTGTACCATCCAAGTACTAACCAGGCCCGACCCTGCTTAGGTCTTCCAAGATCTGACAGGATCAAATACAACAGGGCTATGGCTGCAGGCATAAGACAAGCTAGCAATTCTAAAATCGAAATCTTTCATTAAATTATGGCTTGCAATCTTTCATTTTATTAGCCATATGGCCACACAAGTCCTTGCTTAGCAAAGAGGATACTAGTTTGTGGTTTGACTATGTGATATGCTTTTTTTTCACTGCTAGGGGCTTGAACACAGGGCCTTGTGCATGCTAGACAAGTAGTGTTTGACCACTCAGCTGTACCCCCCAATACATTTTCATTTTTATTTTGAAACAAGGACTTCCTAAGTTGCACAAGTTGCCTCTGGCCTCAAAATCCTGTTCCTCTTGCCCCAGCTTCCCAAGTTGCTGGAATTATAGATGTGTGCCACTGTCCTCAACTTATAATACGCTTTAATAAGTGGATATTCCACAAGAATTATATCTCTGTAATTTCCTTTCTGGGAAACTCTTAGGAATAACAAGATGAAGAATTTCTTATAAATGAGAAAGTAGGTGGATGAATGGATGGAAGAATGGACAAAATGATGGATGGATAGCATTTCTGGGTTATTTTGTTGTTGTTAGGTGCTATCAAGTCAGGTCTGGCTGATAGCAACCCTATGTACAAAAGAATGAAATCTTCTCTATATTGTGCCCTGCTTGGCCCTATGCCAGTGCTTCTCTGCTGCTCATAGGATTTTCTAGGCTGGTTGTTTTAAGATTATTTTGAGGGTGGGCTGCCAGGTCTTTACCCTATTTTTGCAGTGCTGGAGATTTAACCCAGAGCCTCAGATTACACAGAGCAGCAGTCTACCAACTGAACTATCCTTTGAATATATTCGTACACCACACTGTCATTATATAAGGTAACAGTTTCTGGATTCCAGAAACCTACCCACAAAACTATGTACAGAAAAAGTGGAAGTGGATCCAATAGATAGTAGACATCTTCTATAAATAAACTTCTCAAATTCTTTCTGAATTTCCTTCTAAATAAATCTGTTATGAGTATTTTTACCTTCTGATCAATTCTTAATTGAGATGAAGCATTTCAATCTACCTACCACTCAATTCCCATACACCAAAAGAGAGAGAGAGAGAGAGAGAGAGAGAGAAAGAAACCTGTCCAACCATTCCTAGATTTCCAGTTACACTCCAGAAAATTCCTTCAGATGTCTCCACATTTTCAGAGAGGATAATATTCTTCTCATAAAGAATAGACAATGTAAGCACACAAAGGTCACAGAGTCCATGTCCTTTGTTTTAAAGATGAAATAATTATGATTTAGTAAGATAAAGCAACTTGTGCAAGAGTTTAATCTAAGAAGCAATCTGTGAGCCTCATTCCAGTGTTCCATCAGATGACTAGTTGATTTACTATTTTGTAAACTTCTATGAGAATTGTAGTGTATCTTGAAAGCATGTAAGGGCAAAATCTGATAGTTCTTGATTTATTGATTTAATGCCTTTCCTGATGGCAATATGCTACCGTTTCCTCTCCTGGTTAAAAATTTCTCATTATTCTAACACAAATTACTACTCCTTCCAGAAAACACCCTTTCATCACATCATGTTTAATTGTCCCTGTATTTACCTTTATCAGGATTCTCCTCACCCTGTACTACAAAGACTCTTTAGGAGTTTTGCCCTGCTCTCCCCAATTCCAGTCTCTTTGGACAATGAAGGGGCCTTCTTATTGTTGTGAACCCAGGACCCAGAAAGTTACTGACACATGTATAGTGAGCTGTCAGAAAAAGTTAGCTTAATGAATGGAAGAGTAGATGCTCTTCTATGCCCTTTGGGAGATGTAGAGGCAGCTGATATCTCTCCCAAGACACTGTATGACAGAGATTGAGTTCTGCCAGAGGGAAATTGGGACTTTTTCAATGACCTTCTATTTTCTACAAGGTGAAAAGTGACTTTATTTTCATAGATAATTTATTTCTATGATGATGGACTCTTAATGAAAGTACAATTGTGTTTATTTCCCCAAGAATGACTTATAAAACTAAAACACCTGTAATACTCAGTGATTTTTATAGATAAGCTGTTCTGAGTGAACATGGAATCTTGTACAGAGACCATAGGAATGAAGAGAAAAAGGATTCTCTGATTTAGCCATTATATAGGGTACAGATTAGAACTGGGCTTGCTTATCTGCTAAGAACTGCTATTGGAGGGTTATAAACCTACACTTTGTTTGCCTGATAGTGTCTTAAGGCACTTTTGTGTGTATGTTTGAAGGCTTTCTTTTCTTGTTTCTCCTGTGATTGATCACCTAGGTTTTTAGCAAAATGCCTTTTCTAAAATTCATCTAGTCTTGGCAATATAATGGCAAAAGGATATTTTTCCTCATGCTTAGGTCATGAAGAGAGAACACCAGTGTTAGCAGAAATAAAAATAAAAAATCCCACAGGCCTATATACCTCTCCTTTGAATACCAAGAAAAGACCAGATATACATAAGATTTCTCATAAATCTCTTCAAAATATTTTATATTTAACACTTTATTTCAATGTCCATATCTATAATCTCAATTCTAAACCTAATCATTTTCAACTTGGGTCATTTAAGTACTTCCTTACTGGTCTCCTGGGATCTAAGTCTCACCCCATTTCTTCCACTCCATTCACCACTCTGTGGTGAGACCTCCTAGAAAAATTACTTTACTGTTGACCAAGTTAAGCTTTAGCATCATTCTTTTACTTAAATCCTTCAACATCTATGAGGCCAGTATTACCCTGGCACTAAAATCAAACAGATACCAAAACAAAATTACAGACCAATATCCCTTATAAACCCAGATGTAAAAATCATCCTTCACATAATAATAGAAAACAGAGTCCAACAAAATATAAATAGGATCATACACTACCAATAAAGTATACTGGTCTTAGAAATGTAAGATTGCTTCAACATAAGAAAATCAATCAATATAGCACATTAATGAAATATGAAAAGCATATTGTCATCTCAATAGACAATAAAATGATGAAATCCAACAACATTTCATGATAAATCACTTAAACTAGGTGTCAAAGAAAAGCCCCCCAACCTGATAAAAGACATCTACAAAATATTCAACACTAATGTCATACTTAATGCTGAAGGAGTGAAATATCTTCCCCTAACTTAAGGAATCTTCCATGTGTCTGTCAGCTTGTTGGGCTATGAGGGTTTGTGTGTTCCTGTGATACCGAAAGCTATGCCACCAGTATGTCAGATGTCAGCAGGGCCATCCATGGTGGACAAGTTTCAGCTGAGCTTCCAGACTAAGATAGACTAGGGAGAAGGCCCACTCCCAAAAAATTAGCCACTGACAACTCTATGAATAACAGAGAAGCACTGTCATATATAGTGCTGGAAAATGAGCCCCTTAGGCTGGAAGGCATTCAAGAGACAACTGGGGAAGAGTTGCTTCCTCAAAGTAGAGATGATCTTGATGGGAACAGAGTAAAGTCTCTAGGGCCCTCCTTTTGCTGATATACCACAACTCAAAATGAGAAGAAACATAGTGAATGCAACTATGGGTTCAAACATAAAAAGATCGTGTGCATGGCACAGTGTTGGGTAGTGTTTTGTTCTGTTGTACATAGGGTAACTATAAGTCATATTCAATTCGACAACACCTAACAACAAATTTAAAGAATAAGACAAAGATATATACTTTTCTTACACCTTCATTTTCTCTTTATGATCAAGTGTTTGTTTTTTAAACAAAGCTATGCTAACTGTGCAAAGAGGTTCCTTTTTGAAAACCTGACCATTAAGTTTAAAGTCATGGATTGAGAAAGTTCAGTGGCATGGAAAGATCCCAGAATTTGCTGTCATAGAACCAGGGTCTCCATTTTGATTCTCAACTCAAGTTCCTTATCTGCAGAATGAAGATGATTATAACAACACCTATAGAACAATTTTGCTAGAAGAATCTAAAAATAAGTATATTTTGTGAACTGCAAAGTACCATGAAAGTTTTAATTATGGTCATCTTTGAGACTCTCTTAATAAATGCTTTTGAAAAAAAGATTTAATTCAAATGACTGCTTATTTAGTTCCATTTATTTGTTTAGTTCTTACAGGGTACCTACTATATGTTGTTGTTGTTCTTGTTTTTAGGTGCTGCTGAATCAGGTCTAACTCATGGAAACCCTATATATAACTGAATGAAACACTGGTCTATTTAACAGTGCTTTTCTGCTATTTATAGGGTTTCTAATGGCTAATTGTTTCTAGAGTGGGCTGTTGGGTCCTTCTCTTTAGCCTGTGTTAGTCTGGAAGCTTAGCTGAAACCTGTCCACCATGGGTGGCCCTGCTGATAGATCTGAGATATCAGTGACATAGCTTTCAGCATCACAGCAACAAGCAAGCCTCCACAGCATGACAAGCTGACAGACACACAGGGGACCTACTGTACATCAGACACTATTATTGGTGCTAGGGAAACAACAGTGAATAAAGCAAACTAAGTCATTGCCTTCATGGCATTTACATTTTAGTACAGATTATTATTAGGGCTGGGATTTAGCTCAGTGGGTAGAGCGCCGTGCTGCAGTCTCTGAGGCCCCGAGTTCAATTCCCAGCACCGCAAAAAAAATGGGAGCAGGGCCTGGCAATCCACTCCCAAGGCAATCCAGAAGCACTCAGCCATTGAAAACCCTATGAGGGTCGCTATGAGTCGGATACTGACTCAATGGCACCTAACAACAACAACAACAACAGATTATTAAACTCTGAAGTCCTGTCTTTAGAGACTGTTGCTAAGAAGTTTGCTTTTGTAGACATCTATTCTGTTCTGGTTTATGAAGAAGTCATACATACATACATTTCTTTATTCACTCAATAAATCAGTGTGCCTCTACAATGGGTCAGTACTTGTTACAGATGCATTCATAAAAATAATAGTTCCTTCCCTCAAACAGCTTAATTTAGTAGGCAAAATAATGTACTGGCATTACTATCAGAAAAAGAGTGTAGAACCCACAATCCACAAGCTCCTAAGAGGGAGCATCCATCTCAGGTCAGGAAGCCTTGTATTCTCAGAAGTGATAACATATAAACTTGTTCTTAAAGGACTAACAGAATTGGTGAGGAAGAGGTCACATTATGGGAAAAACAGAACACAGACAAAAAAAAACACTCACCAAGATTAGCATTTAGTGTGAGCATTTGAACAGCATCAAGTAAGTACATTATGACATGTTACTGTTCAATTACAGAGTACTCAAATAATATTCTTTATAAATTTTAGAAGGGTTCCTTCCCATCCACTCCAATAACTAAGTACTTAGCTATTTCATTTTTAATCTCGTATTATTAGTATATCATGACTATTCATTGACATGCTAAGGAAATGTCCTTTTTATGTTCTTGCTAGCTAATTGAAAGACTGGTTAAGGAGTCAGTCTGAAGATATTCATTTGACTAGGTTGGAAAACCCATTTTGAAACTATTTTTGTAAGACCAGGCAGGTTCTTCACAGCAGAACTGTCTATGAAATTTGTCTTGATACATATTTCTAAATGACTGGCCTATAGTTTCTCACATTTCCCTTGGCTAGTAATGGAAACCTAAGTAGGGCAGAGCTAAACATGCTGATGGCAATGGTGGAGAAGAGGATTCATGCTGGTCAATTCTAGTGCTGGTCAATTCTAGTGCTGGTCACTAATCAAGTATTATTCACTTCCAATTTATCTAATTCATCCTGTCTCTTAGAATGTTACCGATATACTTTGTGTCCTTGGTTGTTGTTGTTGTTAGGTGCCATCAAGTCGTGTCCGACTCATAGCGACCTCATAGGGTTTTCAATGGCTGATTGTTTCAGAATTGCCTCCGGAGTGGGTTGCCATGTCCTTCTCCCATTTCTCTGGTGCTGGGAATCGAATTCGAGACCTCAGAGAGTGCAGAGCGGCGCTCTACCAACTGAGCTAAATCCCAGCCCCTGTGACCTTGTTACTAACCATTAATTGCACTGAATACTTGCCTGGGCAAAATACCATTTTTATATGCTTGCTCCAGTCTCACTCTTGACTATATTTTTGAATCATATGATCAGTCTTCAATCTTAGACTAGACCTATCTATTATGTTGCCAAAAGCTACTTATTGTTGTAAAATTTTCTGTATGGTGACAAAATTTCTATGTGACCAAAGTTTATCTTGCGTCATGTGTGAATTTTATGCTCTGTGGTTTCCAAATGAATAGATATAGTGATAGGTTGTTCTATTGCCCTTTTTGTGGTGGTTTACGTTCTAGAGAATGTTCTGTTTATAGTAATCTGACAGTTTTATTCCCTTGCTCACAAAGAGGGCATTATCTCTTTCTTTATGGGAACATGAGTAGTAATTACCCATTAGTTTGCTGACTGAATATAAAACATGTCTTTGTTATGACTTCTGGCTTTTGTGAAGGTGTCATGCTTTGGTTCAAATTCAAAGACCTGGACTGAGATAGTTAAACTTGACTTTGAGTCCTGTAATAAATTACAAATTACTACCCCCATAAAGTATTCAGTGAAGGAGGTGGTCCTAAGACAAGATTCCCCTTTCTCTCCCTATGGAGATGACTGTCATCCCTCCATGTGATTAAGAATGGCCTCAATTATTTGGGTTTATTAGAAAAAGAATTGTTGCTTAATGCTCCTTATACCACCTCTCCTCACCATCAATTGACCTGACACCTGGACATTTTACTGATATAAATTTTTCCATTTATATATTCCCTGAAATCACTGTGGTCAGGTTTCTTTTCAATTGAATGCATTCTTTCCTCAAAGAGAATTAAAATTCCCATTATTGACATAGTATACCAGAACAGACAGCATTTATCACAACAAAAAAGAACATCAATGCAGAACACTTGGATTGGAAAGACACAGAACTATGATATCCTACAGCTAGTTCCAGCATTTGTAGGAAATAAAGCCTCTGGTGAAAATCATTTGATCTCCACTAAAAGACTGAGTTTCCACTGACTAAAATTTAGCATAGTGCCAAGTAATAACAGCACTGAAGAAGAATCAATAATGTCATGGTAGGACCAAATGGAAAAGGAGCAATGCAGGATATGCAAGTGGGGGTTCAAACTAGCTGAGGACAGTTCTTTTAGCCACACTAGTTAATAATTGTCATCTCTTTCTGCCTGATGATAAAATGGAAATGTAGATCATATTTCATCTTATATCCCTTGGTTTTCTGTAAATAGGCATGTTGGTTTCCATTTGATATGATCACAAAGTATCACACATTTGGTGGTTTAAAACAGTCTCAACATATTATTTAACACTTTTGGAGTTTTAAAGTCCAGGACTTTGATCCTTCTGAAAGCTCTCAGAGAGACTGTATTTCCTTAGCTTTTCCAGCTTTTAGAAGCTTCCTACATTACCCTGACCTCTACTTCCATCTTCATACTTTCTGACTGATTCTGATCCTCCAGGGTCCCTCTTATAGGACCCTTGTGATTACAATGGGTTCATCCAGATAATGCAATATAATTTCCCCATCTTGAGATCCACATTATAATCACACCTACAAAGTACCTTTTACCATATAAGGAGCAAATTTACAGATTCCAAGGATCAGCATGTAACCATCCTTGAGGGACTGTTATTCAGCCTACTACAAATGGGGATCTTTCAATAGTTCTTTTCTGACTGTTATAAATTGTCCATATATTCTTCTTGTCATCTTTATATTCCAGGGTGGCCCTACCTGATTCAGATTTACTTGTGGTGTGGCCAAATGTCATAACTTAGTAAACAAAATCCTACATAAAATTGTCTTAGTGGTATTTCTTTGTACTTAAATCTCACATGTGCTATTAGTATAGAATACACTCTTTCATTCTAGACACTGGTATAAATTTTGAATGGGATAGTGCCAGGAACAGAACCATTTTTAAATATTAAATAGCAGCTGTTTAACAAGTTAGAAATTCACTTAATATTCCATGAAAACTTTTATCATTTTATCCTAAAAAATATCAAGGAAAAATTATCAAATCTCTCAATGAAATCAACAGGTTCCAAATCAATTTCTCTTTCATGAATTACCAATCATTATTTTTAAATGATATGAAATCAATATGGCTTTACTCATTATTAGAGAATGCATATTGATTCCTAGTGATTGTCACATTCTTTTCTAAAGGTTCACAAGCCTTCTATTTTAAAAAAAATTACAAATACTGACAAAAATTAATTTTAGTTTTAGTTTTAGTTCATTCTTTCTGTCAATGCCATATTTCCCTTTAAAAATTGGAATAGTATATTTAAGTCTTGAGTTTCCTCATAACTCTGTTGGAAATTATTGACCTATAGCTTGTCCACATTGTTAAAATAATCATTTTTGTCATTTTTTTCATCTCTTTCTAAAGTTTACCTCACTCACCTCACTTGCACTTTAGGATTCTTGGTACTTTTCTTGTATTTCTGTCATTCTCTCATATTCACCTTTCATTATATGTCTCTCTTTACATCTTTTGTAAAAGTCTTTTATGAACTTAGACTTAGAATCGAATATAACTATATTACTTTCCTTAGATGTCTTTTGCTTTTCTCATTGAACTTTTCAAAGTTTTATACAGTCAGAATTATATTTATAGAACTTTCTACCCTTCATGATCTATTTCCTTTTTGGAGTCTCAAGGAAGCTTTTTAAACAATCATCTTTTAAACTCTAGGGCACACAAATAAGCCCTGTGTTCTTTTTCTTTGGTATTAGGCATTTACTGTTACATTAATAATTTTGCCTTCCTAGTTAAAATCAAATCCAGACTTGTATTTGCCTACATTGATTCTCTTATTTTCTCCACAATAAAATAGTTTGTTAGTCAAAAATTTATCAGATCCTCTTCTTTCAGCCAAATTAAATTTCCAGTCGAGTTCAAGAAAGTCAAAGTCTTCCATGACATTAATCCAAAGTCTAATAACATCATGCTTTGTAATGCTGAAAATTGTGTTTACTTCTTGACAATACTTTGGGTTCAGTTTATTACTCATTTTCTTTTAACTCAGTTTAAGGCTGAAGTATCTTTCAAGATCAGTTTTCATGCTGCTTCACTTAATAGTTCTTGTTCACAATACTCATTACAAAAAGAAGCACCTGTGTATAGCTGATGTCAAATGAAATCTATACTCCAAATAGAAACTAAACACATCCTGATCCATTAGCACAGCAGAATACTGTGGCTATATAAAACAACAAGCATGTGGATGATGCTGATACATGAAAACAACTGTAGCCCTGCATGTCAAAAAGTATGAGAGAAAGAGACAACCACCCTAATTCCAACTGTGTAAGAATGACTACATAAAAATCAACAGCAATTAGATCATATCCAGAATATAAATAGCAATTTGGGGTATCAAGAGATCAAGATTTTAAAACTATAGCCAGGTACCATAGAAGACCATATCATATTTCTATATGTACATTGAGAAACTTTTATCCAGTCCAAGTCTAATCAGTATCATCACTAGCCAAGCCAGATGTAATAGCTGAATCACTGGGCTCCTGTGAAATGTACTGGAACTGGAACCCCAACAAGATGGCGGACACTCCTAGTAAGCTGAGCCACGTCAAGGCATTAAGGGCTTTATTTGGACTGGAGTTGACAGGCAGGAGCACAGAAATCATTGGAGAAGAGATTAATTTTTGGTGCAACCTACGTGACCATACACAGAAAGCAACATTTCCTTTGGACAAACAGTACTTGGTGGCCTGATGGGGGCAGATTAAATGCTATTTAAACCCTATTACAACTTTGCCCCCAGCCATGGTACACCAGATTGATCTTAAACAGGCTTTGACATTTGACTAACGTCCCTGCATGTGCTGTACAAAACCTCTAGTACTTGAACAGATACACTGGCAGTTGTGGGACACGAGTTAATTACAGATGCTTTCATTTGTGCCCAACACCCCAGTTGGAAGTAGAAGGAGACACAGTGTCCAGGAGGGCCTTCCAGCCACATCTACCTCTTAAAGATGAAGATAGTTGGCTGAGCTCCAGAACTTCACTGAGGAAAAACTCAAACCCAAACAAGAGATAAGTGCAGATTTAGGACCACAAGCAGTGTTGCAGGCACAGAACTCCAGTAATCTCCAGGCTTGGAGACTTTAAAATCATTCCACAGCCCCCACAGGGTCTACAAGGGTGTATCTGCACCTGGCCAACTAGTCTCCCAGGCAGACTGAAAGGACCCACTTTCTGTTCCCCTGCCCCCCACCCCCACCACCATTTTCTTTTGCTCTTTTGTTTGTCCTTTTTTCTCTTTGGTTTTTTCTCCTTCTTTCATCTCTCTTTTCCTTCTCTTTACCTGTGTTTTATTCTCCTCTCTCTGTTTTTTCTCTCTCTTTGAATCTATCTCCTCTTTATAGCCTTTATCCCACAGGTGTTGTATATTTATCCTAATGCCCTGGATCTGCTGAGCTCATTGACCGGGAGGGGTTCTAGCTCTGCAAGCCAGCAGATGCCCAAGTCTCAGCTCAGAAGCACATAGGAAATGAAACACCAAGAGGATGGATCATCCCCAGGCGATTAAAAACCCAAGAACTGAAGTTAAGCAATTAGAATTTCCTCAATTAACAGACAAGGAAGAAAAAATTTTATTCCTAAAAATGATGAGTGATTTTAAAGAAGCAATACAGGCTTTGGAAAAGAAGGCACCTAACCTAGAAGAAAAATTTAGCATAGACATCAAAACTTCTAAAAAAAAAAAAAAAAAAAAAAAAAAACTCACTGAAATCCTAGAAATGAAACACACTATAAACCAAATAAAATCCATGTTGTTGTTGTTGTTAGGTGCCATCGAGTAGGTTTCTGACTCATAGTGACCCTGTTTGTACAACAGGAAAAACACTATTGTCAGTGTTTCTCTGCTGTTCATAGGGTTTTCAATGGGGGATTGATTTTTGTCGGGGGAGTGGGTTGCCAGGTCCATCTCCCAAGCCTACAGCCTACAGCACCTGGTGTTCCCAGGCGGTCTCCCACCCAAGTACTTACCAGGCCTGACCCTGCTTAGCTTCCGAGATCGGATGCCACAGGGCTACGACTGCAGGCACAATAAAATCCATAGTGGCTATTAATATGAGTAGATCAGACCAAGTAGAAGATAGGCTATCAGGGGTGGAAGACCAGGCATTGTTGTTGTTAGGTGCCTTTGAGTCATGTTCAACTCATAGAGAACCTTACAGAGCTTTCAATGGCTAACTGTTTCAGGATTGTGTTGAGAGTGGATTGCCACATCCTTCTCCCATTTTTTTCAGTGCTAGGAGTCGAACTCTGGACCTCAGAAACTGCAGAGCAGCGCTGTACCATCTGAGCTAAATCCCAGCCTGGGAGACCAAACAGAAGCATTAATTTACTCTGATAAGGAGAGAAAAATGCAGCAATATGACCACAATCTCCAAGATTTTAGGATAAGATGCAGCACTGAAATCTAAGAATTCATAGTACTCAAAAAGAGACTATGATCACATCTATAGGCATTGAAGCCTATAGGCTTCAATGAAATATTAACAGGAAATTTTCCAAATCAAGAGATAGATATTCAAACAACAGAGGCATTCAGAACTCCATATAAACTTGGTCAGAGCAGAAACTCCCCTCAGCACATTATATTTGGGTAGTTAAAATTACAAAGCAAAGAAATTATTCTAAAGGCTGCAGGAGAAAAATGTCAACGTACCTATAAAGGCAAATTCATCAATAACATTAGACTTCTCAACAAAAATTTTAAAAGCCAGAAAAGCATGGAAAGAGATTTTTAGGCATTAAAAGCAAATAATTGTCAGCCTAGAATATTTTATCAGTCAAAATTATCTTTAAAAGCAAACCGAGAAATCAAGACCATTCAAGATAAACAATATATATGACTACTAAACCAGCATTTCAGAGGATACTTAAAGGACACATACACACTGAAGAGGAAAGACAGATACAAACACAAGAACACAGACCAGAATAAAACCCCTAACATGAAAAGGGCAGAAATTGGTGATCAACTTAACCTGATGGGATCAACAACCAGTAATATTGTACAAAACCACAGTTCCTTCTCAGTGATAACTCTTAATGTCGATGGCCTGAACTCTTTCTTTAAAAGATCTAAATTAGACAATTGGGTTAAGAAATAAGATGTAACAATGTGCTGTCATCAAGACACCCATTTCCTCCATAAGGATCTGCACAGACTGGAAATTAAGGATAGAATATAATCTATCAAACATGGGGAAGCCAGAAAAAAGCAAATGTTGCTATATTGATATCTGAAAAATTTGACTTGAGTGCCAAATTAATTAAATGTGATAAAGGAGGCCACTACATATTAACAAAGGGAACAATTAACCATGAAGATATAACAATTATAAATATCTACACACTGAATACTGGTATGCTTAATTTTATAAAACAAACATTACTGGCCCTAAAGATTTCTTGGGCCCAGATTCAATAATTATGGAGGATTTTAATGCCCCACTTTTGGAAAGAGACAAATCATCTGAACAGCAACAAAAAAATCAACCAAGGAACTCTGGACTTAAATCATAGACCAATTGGACCTAAGAGATGCAGAATACACATATTTTTCGGTACCACGTGGAAGTTTCTCAAAAATTGACCACATTTTAGTGCATAAGGCTAGCCTCATCAAATATAAATAAACAGAAATTATTCCTTGACCTATTGAAACATAATGCAAAGATTAGAGATTAGTTGTAATAGAAACTACGATAATTTCAAAAACATGTGGAAGTTAAATATACTCTTGAACAACAAATGAATCATTGCAGAAATTAGAGACCACATTTAAAAGTTTCTTGAATCTAATGAAAATGAAGATGCTACCTACCAGAACCTTTTTGTTGTTAGATGTCATTGATTTGGATCAGACTCATAGTGACACTATGTACAACAGAATGAAATACGGTTAAATGGATGGACCTAGGGATCATCATCTTAAGTGAATTAACACAGTCCCAGGAAAAGAAATATTGCATGTTGTCACTTATATGCAGAAGAGAGATGTGAAGATGATCTCCTCTTTTCTTTTCTGTTTGCCTGATACATAAATAAAGGAAAAGATGTACTTGTACCAGAGGAATAGAAAAAAAAATCATTTGATTCTTTTAATCTCTTCAAAACATTAAAAAATCAAATATTTTAATTGGGAGTTTTATGAACTCCTACATTTCTCAAGGGCTGGGATTTAGCTCAGTTGGTACAGCACTGCTCTGTGGTCTCTGAGGTCCTAGGTTTGGTTCCAAGCACCTCAAAAATGGAAGAAGGACATAGCAATCCACTCCCAAGGCAGTCCCAAAACAATCAGCCATTCAAAACTCTATGAGTGTTGCTAAGAGTTGGACACAACTCACCAGCACCTAAAAACAACATTTCTCAAAATTCAGCCAACACTAACCTGCATTAGAATTACCAGGTAATTTTGTTAAGGACCATTTTCCTAATCCTTATGTAGGCTATACCAACCACAAATGTCACAGTCTAAAGAATGGTATTCTGTCTTTGCTGACAAGCACCTTGTCTGGGTCAGAAGAATCCTAAGTTTTAAGAATTATGCCATTCATGAAAGATTTTGAGAGATTCATGAATCCCTATATCCTGAAACTATGGTCATTTTTCTGGTGACCCATTCTGTCATTAACTTTTCATGAGTTTGTGACTCCCCAAAGTGTATGGAACCAAGGGAAATTTTGACATGCTTCTTTCATGGGCATACTTTCCATGATGTGCACTAGCACAACGTTTTAGGTTGCCCACCATGCTTTGGAGATGAAAGACAAATCTCCCCTTCCCAACTTTTTCTTAAAAAGTTACAGTTTTCTATGTATCTGATAAATAATCCTTTTCCACTTTTGGGTTCAAGTAAGATTTACTCCTCAAATCTGAAAGGCATGTTTGTCACACAGACTGATGAAGTTCAGAATTTGGTTTGAAATTAACAGGCTTTATTTTCTACAATGAAAATATCTGGAATTTATCAATATAGAATGTGGGTTTTGCCTAAAGTCTTTAGAGCAGATCAAAAAATCTTTCCTTAATAGGTATCTTCAGATATAGACACCACCCCAAAAATTCAGCTAAACCCTACAAAGAGATTAAGCAGTAACTTATATCACTAAAGACATCAAAAGGGTTTCTCTTTTAAGAATAACAATTATTAGACAGAAGGGGTCTTTGGTGCAACCATATTTATGATAATGGAAGATCAAGTTATAGTGAGGTCATGGACTTCAAAAGTGATATCAGTGATATAATAGGAATTACTTTGCTAGGAGAAAGTGAGTACATTTTGTATTTGGAGGACAGAGAACTGATTGTGGTACATTGAAAAATGGAACCACAATATTTTATCACCAAGTAGTAGTTTATTTTCCTGCTTCTTAGATCTAAGTAGCCTTTATAATTTACTTTGATCAATAGAATGTAGCCAGCTCTAGAGTGTGGATCACAACTTCATTATTCACCTTTGGAAGCACTACTGTGCGGAGGAAGCTGGACTACAGGATGAGAGATCACATGGAGAGAAAAACCCAGTTAGTGGCCAAAATCCAGGCCCAAGTCATGTGACTAATGCCATAAACCCTCTACCCACAATTGAGAGGGGAGGTAACTACATCCACCTGAGTGACCTCTGGCAAGAGCAGTAGGCAAATCACCTCGTTTGTCCCTGTCAACACAGAGAATTGTGAGATGTACTAAGTTATTGCCACCTCCCAACCCAGTAAATATTGGAGTATTTTTTCATATAGCAATAAGTAATATATGCTGCAACATGAATAAAGATTTTATTGAGGAAGTAGAAATAAAGACATTGAAAGGACTAGAATATATTTTGTAGACAATATTTTATTGTGGTAGAAGAGAAAGGGAATGACTTGGCACCCAACTCTGGGAAATGTATTTAACGGATAGACTAGTCTATCTTTCATTAATTTATTTTAAAAGTTAGATTAGGCAGCTAGGCACATGTCTATCACCCCAGCACTTGGGAAGCAAAGACAGGAAGATTGCAAGTTTGAGACCAATCTGGGCTACACAACAAGAATTTGTCTCAAATAAGAAGAACAAGCAATGATAACAACATTTAGAATAGTTATAGTATAATATTGAGATACACACTCAATGGTTTCCAAATAATTTAATCTTCATAGTGATTCATCAAGATCAAAGTAAAAAAATAAAATAAAATGAGGCAGGCACTGTGGCACATGCCTGTAATCCCAGAAACTCAGAAGGCCGAGGCAGGAGGATGGCAAGTTCAAGCCCACAAGCAGCCTGTGCAACTTAGCAAGACCCTGTCTCAAAATAAAAAAAAAAAATTTAAAAATGGTTTAGGGATTCAGCTAAGTAGTAGAGCACTTGCTTAGCAATGAATGAGGTCCTGGGTTCAGGCACCAGTACTAGAAAAAAAACAAAAAACAAAAAACTGACACTCAGTTACTCAAGGTGAGAAGGGTAACAAGTGAGATGAGAAAAATTTCAATGCAGGGTTGTCTGCCTCTTAAACACTCTTTCATCTGCATGTTCAGTGCATTTCTTAGAGCTAACCATA
>VMDO01004547.1:35770-123836 GCA_007922755.1 Pedetes capensis
AGGAGGAGGAGGAGGAAGAGGAGGAGGAGGAGGAGGAGGAGGAGAAGGAGATGACAGGGGGAAAAGAAATAAGAGAAGTAATCACTGGTATAGAAGAAAGACACAGGGGAGATGACAGCATCAGAGCCTGGACAGAAGGCCATAAAGTCATGAAATATAGAAGAGAATGGACAAGTGTCCCAAACTCTGAAATGTAAGAACTCAGATCCACCTCATGAAATGTGAAAGTAGGTAATTTTAGGATAAATAAATAGTATTTTATATACTTTCCACTGAACACAGTATGGAACAAATTTAAAGAACTCATTATCCCATAGAGATTGAGTAAAAATACAAAGGATTACAAGAAAGACCTAAACATTTTCCTGAGCACCAGAATGGCTTGGTGAAGGAATCCAGAAAAATTTGAGATTGGAGGCAGAAAATAAAAAACATAATGCTGAGCTCTCAAAGCCCTGCTGTGGTCCTCTTCCAGAGGCAGAGCTCAGGCCGTCTGGACTTCATCCTGTCCCTGTTTACCCTTACTTAGACTCATTTGCTTGTTTCTAGGAGAAAGAATATGCTGTTCTGGCAAAATTTGTCCTGACAAGTCTTTGGATTCAATTTCTGAACTCTGAAAATAATCTCCTCTTCTTTATTCCTTAAAGACAAAGCTTTTCTCTTTGTCTTAAGGTCACATGAATGGTGGAATAGAGGAAGAAGTGGTCCAGAAGTAGCTGAGCCCCTTGACTCCTAGAGTAGATTCCCTGTGAGTCCCAAAGTCCCTCTTCCTTGAGCATAACCACCTAGATTTCTCATATACAAACTTTCTCTCTGTCCCTAACTGTAGCTACAGTAAAGGGGGTTAATTTATTTTTAATTTTCTATCTTTGGTAGTTCAATAGATTTTGGTCTCTCTTCATCTTCTGCCCCTCCCTTTTGAGCTAAAATCTTCGGGTTTAAATTTCTCTTGAAGAAACGGCCATGTTTCATTTAATCCTGCTGTAACTAGAATGCTGTGGTTGTCATGCTTCTGATGAGACATTAAATCAAGGTAAGCCTTAATACCCCAGGCTGGCGTATCTATGAAGAGAAGAAAATAGTGGCTTCATCTCACAGGATAATGCAACCAGCCCAGGCCCTCCACCTTGCCTGAAGACCCAACATCTTCAAGTTAATTATGAAATGCTCCCTCTGGAATATATTAGGTGCTGTATTAAATTTGTTGGAGAAAATGATTTCACAAATCTTGCCTAATGAAAAATGCTTCTGAAGAGTAAAAGACAAAATAATAATAATAAATGCATACATCAAAGCAGAATACTTCTGCTTTCAGCAAAGTAGAGCAAATATATTTTGTATTTTGTCATGATTTGGATGTAATAAATTGAGATACAGACTATCTGAGAAATCATGTAATCCAGTTAAAGAGCCCAAAAAGAGCAAGACTGATTCATGGAAAGACAGAGGAGATACTAACTGGAGATTGCCATTTCAGACTGTCTCCCCCTAAATGTTTTCAGTTTTTAAGATTTCAATCTAATTCACCTAGAATATTGATGTTAGCTAAGGAAATAATTTTACTTATGTGTAAACTAATTCATCAGCACTGTCTTTGGATAACTCTTTTTTATAGACTGATATAAAACATATACGCTAGCCTGCATCTGGGCTTTCCACTCTTTTCCACTGTTCTGCCAACTGAGCCCTATTCTGAGCTGATTTGATTAGTGTAGACTAATTTGTGTTTTAATATATTATACCCTAGGTCCCTTTAATACTAATAATTTTCAAAATACTCATTGTTATTCTTTCTCATTTATCTTCCAGTTAAGAATTCACTTTGTCAAGCTCAAAAAATAAATAAATCTCAATAGGATTTTCATTGGAGTTAAATTGACCGGGCACAGAATTAACATGCCTAACATCTAGAAATAGACCTCCATTGTTGTTGTTGTTAGGTGCCGTTGAGTCGGTATCCAACTCATAGCAACCCTCATAGGGTTTTCATTGGCTGTTTTGGGATTGCCTTGGGAGTGGATTGCCAGGCCCTTCTCCCATTTTTGCGGTGCTGGGAATTGAACTCAAGACCTCAGAGACTGCATTGCAGTGCTCTACCAACTGAGCTAAATCCCAGCCCCAAAGACCTCCATTAGACAAGTCTTTTCTTAAAATATTTTTCATTCAGTATTTGTGAAGGACCCAGTCTATATTAGTTAAGATCCTGATTGCCAGAGACAGAAAAATTTGATTTAAATAATCCTTAAAAGGAGGAAAAATTAACCCCAAATTCATAGTTCTATATGTAAAACCTAAAACTATAAGGTGTACAGGAAACAAAATTAGAAAAATATTTCATGCCTCTGAATTTAACAAATATTTTTAGATACTACACAAGAAGCATAAACCACAATATAAAATAAGATAAATTAGACTTCTTCAAAATTAAAAACTTCTCTTTGAAAGATACTTCTAAGAAAATAAGAAGATAAGGCACTGGCTGGGAGTAAATATTTGAAAAACATACCTTTGATAAGTGACTTTTGTGTAGAATATATAATGTATTTTCACAATGAAATCATAGGAAAACAAACACAATAAAAATAACCAAAAGATTTGCTCTGACACTTCATTAAGACATGCAGATGGAAAGTAAGCATATTAAAAGATGCTTAGCATAATTATTCATTGAAACTGCAGTGAAATACTATGACACACCTATTAGAATTATCCTCAAAAATTTTTTTCATACTTAATAACCATTTATTGAATTGCATTGAGTATAATATTAAAAGAGAATCATGCCATGCATTCCAAAACTAAGTAAGTATTGTTTTGGATTATCTATGTAGCTCTTGCCCACTGGCAGGGTACTAAATGGAGATCTTACTTCAGCAAACTCCCTCAATATGAGTAGTATAGTTCATTTCCACTGGGTTAGCTTACTTTATTCCAACTATGACATATTTAACTTTAATGCTTACCATGATATCACATACCATCCAATACTGTTCATAAATCCAATCACAATTCCTCTCTCCAGAGCAGTATATTAGTGTTACTACTTATCCCTTCTTTTCTCCCCCCCCTTTATTGGTAAAAGATGGTGGGGTACAGAGTAATACAGCTTGGGCTTTTTCCATTATGCAACTATTATATCAATTTTGGTTATACTTTTATCAATTTACAATTATGGAGCCTTATGACTAATATGGGCTGGGATTTAGCTCAGTTGGTAAAGTGCTGCTCTGCAGTCTCTGAGGTCCCAGGTTTGATTCCCAGCACTGCAAAAGTGGGAGAAGGATGTGGCAATCCACTCCTGAGGCACTCCCAAAACAGTCAGCCATTGAAAACCCTCTAAGAGTTGCTATGAGTCGGATACAACTTGATAGCACCTAACAACAACGACTGATATGTAGTAAAATTCAAATGCATATTTGGATTATATTCCCCTATTTTTCCAATGTACTCATGAAGCTGTGGTTTTTAAATTGAGATTCTCCTCTCCTCCTTTATCCCTTTACATTGATTCTCCTTCCCATCCCACCTTCCACAATCTTTGCTTCCCTCAAAAATTTTTTAAAACCTGAAAATATTACATCCTGGTAAGAAAGCAGAGTAATAGAGTTTTCACTATTGGTAGGAATGCAAAAATGGTACAGCCAGTTGAGAATACAGCTTAAAAGTATATTTACTGATGAGATGTGTTGGCACACACTGGTAATCCCAGTTACTAAGGAGGCTGAGGCAGGAGGATTATAAGTTTGAAGCCAGCCTGGGCAAATAAGTACGACCCTGTCTCAGAAAAAAAAAAAAATTAAAGGGCTAGGAATATAGCTCAGGGGCAGAGTCCTTGCCTAGCATGTGAAAGACCCTAGGTTCAATCCTTTGTTGTTGTTAGGTGCTATTGAGTCCAAATGATAGAGACCTTGTGTACACCAGAATGAAACACTCCCCTACTCTGTGCCACACCCAGAACTGTCAGTGTTTCTCTGCTATTCATAGAGTTTTCAATGGCTGATTGTTTCGGAATTGTTTTGGGAGTAGGTCCCCAGGTCCTTCTTCCATTTTTGTGGTGCTAGGGATCAAACCCAGGGCATCAGACAGCACAGTAGCACTCTACCAAGTAAGCTAAACCCCAGTTCCTTAGGTTTAATCCCTAGTAACACAATAAATAAATGAATAATGTACATACACATATGTACCCACAATGAAACATACCAACCCTATTCAGATATTTGTATAAGAGAAATGAAAATATATATCCATATAAAATCTATATGGAACTATTTTAGATGTCTTCATAACCACCAAAATCTAGAAAACGTCCCAAAGCCCATAAACTGGGGAATGAATAAACAGTGATACATATGTACAATGAAATACTGTTTAGCAATAAGAAATTAACAAAATACTGATACTTTGTAAGAACAAAGATAGATCTCAGATACATTAAGCTAAGTGAAAGAAGCAATGCTCATAAAGCTATATACTTTATATTTCAGTTTTCATGACATTCAAGAAAAAGCAAAACTACAGGGACAGCAAAACAGATAAGTTTGTCTGAGGATTGATAACAGAGGGCATAAGGGAACTTTCTAGGGTGATAGAAATATCCTATATCTTTATTGTGGTGGTGGTTATGTAACTTTTAGACACTGATCAAAATGCATGAGACTAGTCACCCAAACAGAGTGAATTTTACTGCATGTAAATTAGACCTCAATAAACTTGTGTTAAAAAGGAGAGGCCTGTAGCCATACAAACCTGGCATGTGATCCTGTCAGATCTCAGAAGCTAAGCAGTGTTGGGCCTGGTTAGTACTTGGACATGAGACAACCTGGGAACGCCAGGTACTGCAGGCTTGGGAGAAGGACCTGGCAACCCACTCCCAAAAAGCAACCATCCATTGAAATCCCTACGAATAGCAGAGAAACACTGACAATAGTGTTGCATCTGTTGTACATAGGTTTGCTATGAGTTGGACATGGACTCGAAAGCATCCAACAACAACAATAACAAAAGGGAGAGAAGCATTTATTGGTTCATATATTTTCAAAGTCTGGGTATTTTCTGGTCTCAGACATATCTCAAGCTGAGTGTTTAACAATGGCTTTAGCCATGTATTATTCTCTCTTGCCTTTATTTCCTCCATATTGACTTATTCTTTCCAAGTGGTGGTACCCATTAGTGGCTGTATCTTCTAATGCTCTTTACAGCTTATAAATTCAGAACAAGATCATTTCTTCATGCAGCAGTAGCAGTTACTCCCCAAAGGACACTGATTAGCCCTACTCAGGTAATATTCACCACCTCTGGTCAATCAATATCTAGGCCCTGGGGAATGAAATAGTCTGGCCATCTTGAATCTTTTGCCCACTCCTCTGGCAGGAGAGACAGCCATATCGCAATGACTTGGTGTGTAGTGGGGCAGATTTAAAAAGGAATAAGAGCCAAGCAGACAAAATAAGTGTCCTGACATCATTGTTGTTGTTGTTGTTGTTGCTATGTATCAAATCCAGGGCCTCATGCACACTAGGCAAGTGCTCTACCACTGAGCTGCACCCCCAGCCCATTTTTCACCTTTTATTTTGAGACAGGATCTTGCTAAGTTATGCAGGCTGCCTCTGGCCTCAAACTTACAATTCTCCTGCCTCTGCCTCCGGCGTCACTGGGATTACAGGCATGTGCCATGGCCCCTTGCTCAGGACATTCTCATTGATAACTGCATTCCACAGTCTGTCTACATTCCATGCTCTTATCATTCAACAATACCTAGTCAGGCTTCCTTCCTTCAAGCTGTGTTCCAAAGAATCTTTACAGTATGTTTTCCAGGTTTCTATATTGTAGGTTTCTGCCTTTTCTTAAAGTATAGCAGCTTTTAAGGATACATCTGCAGCCTCCTGCCCTTTCTATAGGAGCATGGTCCAGTGTGTTAGGGTTACCATGGCTCTTCCATGCTAAGACTGGCCCTAAGGTGGACTGCAGTTGACTTTCCAGTTGGTGACTTGACTTTCTAGTTGATAATTTGACCTGCCATCCTGGTGATAGCAGTCCTAGGAAAAAACAAGACTGGCCACATTGCCTGGTTCTCAATTGACTCACTCAGCTGTTGCCTGATACAGAGCAAGAAAGAAGACAAACAAGTGAGCTAGGCTGACTTGCACAATTAACCTCCCCTACAGCCTTATCCCTGGAAGAGTGAAGCCTTCACCCTCATTGAGCTGCAGAGTTTTTTAGCCTTCCTTCAGGAATAAAACTTATATTTTTGGAAGAAACCCTAAAGATGGCCTACTAAACCATCTGATTTTACAAATGAGAAAACAGAAGCCCAGAAAACTTCTTGCCCAAGAATTGGAAGTAAGCTGGGCAGCCCCTACCTCCTGACCTGTGCCTTCACCACTCCTTTCTGATGCTTCTGTTTTGCTCAGATTTCCTTCTGGTTAATGATTTGTCTACAAATATTGCTACTACTACTGAATGTAAATATTTTTAAATGCAAATAAGTCAAGATTGCCACCTATTTAGAACAGATGTTCCTCATCTTCTGATGAGATTATATCCTGATAAATCCATCAAAAGTTGAAAATGTCATAAGTCAAAGATGCATTTAAAGTACCTAACCAAACATCATAGTTTACAGCACTGTGTACTGCAGAGTTTTGACTGTTTACTTTCATGATTGTGTGACTGCAGCTGCCTAACATTTCATCAGACATGCCATGTAGTGTTAGCCTGGGAAAAGATTAAAATTCAAAATTTGAAGACAGTTTCTACTGTCTGGGTCTTGCTTTTTCACAGTGGTAAGATAGATAAACTATTACACCAAACCTTTGTAAACTGGGGACTGTCTGTGCTGGATTGTGATTTTAGTGTCTTATCTTGGGTGCATGCAGTACATAGTAAGTTTTGGAGTCAGAAAGTCTTGAATTTAAGTCCTGATTTCAAAAGTTACTTACCAGGTAACCCTGGTAACTTATTCAGCCTTTGCTCACTTATAAAATGAGGCTAATAATGGTATGCCCTTTAGAGGAATATTCTCCAGAATAAATAATATCTTTAAAACAGTTAGCACAATAGGTGGTAGTTAGTCTTTACTCTGCAAAGGTTAGCTGTTTGGTCAGGTTGTCTCCTTGGTCTGTGATTCTACCTTAGTGAAGAGAAAAGATTTAGGAAGCAGGGGAGAACAAAGAACTTCCCAAACAGTGGAACTAGTAGGACTAAATTAGATTTCATTTAATGCTGCTTAAGAAAATATCAGTCTTTTATGAAAATACTCATCACTGTGCTAGACTTTGAGATAGGTTGTTGTTGTTAGGTGCCATTGAGTCGTATCCGACTCCTAGCCACCCTCATAGGGTTTTCAGTGGCAGATTGTTTCGGGATTGCCTTGGGAGTGGATTGCCAGGTCCTTCTCCCATTTTTGTGGTGCTGGGAATCGAACTAGGGACTTCAGAGACTGCAGCGCAGTGCTCTACCAACTGAGCTAAATCCCAGCCCAATTTGAGATAGGAGGAGAAGAATAATAGTTTCAGGAAAAGAGAAGCATCTTTTAGGATTTTGCTAAGTAATGTTGAAATTTACTTCCGTATCCTGATCTCTTAAAACCCTTTGATGATATAATGGACAGAAGGTCAGGTCAGGATTTGGGTAGCAAAAGGACAGGATATAACATGAAATATTGCCAATGTGACATAGGAGTGGAAGATACAAAGGTATTCTTACATAAGGTAGAGAAAAGAGAATGGGAAGGCATCTTGGCCTCAGGCAAGCAAAGAGTTGAATCTAGGAGATCAGCTCTACAGGCAGACGCTATAGGTCAGTGCTTTAGGAGGTATGATAACAAGAAAAAATTCCAAGAATCAGGAAATAAATTAAAGAACTGAATCCCACTCTAAAGAGCCAGGACAATGGAACACTGGATTATAAATGTAAATTACTATAAAGAGGCATATCTTCTAAGAAATTAAATCACCATTGTCACTAAGGCAAGGATTCTACACATTTCCTGCCAGGATCAGGGCTGAGGCAAGAGTATTATAAAGTCCACAACAGGATAGATGGAAAAAAAATTTAGGCCAGAATGGGTGATGAGGAAATAAACACTGTTAAGCTGCAAAACTAGTACAGGTAAAATCACAATCCTGACTTTAATCTACACTATAGGGTGATGGTAGCAAAAACAGCTTGATACTGGCACAAAAATAGGCCTAAAGACCTGTGGAACAGAAGATCCAGAAATATTTCAACACATCTACAGCCACCTGATTTTTGGCAAAGGAGCAAAGCAAGTAAGTTGGGAAAAGGATAGCCTTTCCAACAAATGGTGCTGGGAAACATGGATATCCACTTGCAGAAAAATAAAAACTGACCCATATCTCTCAATATGCACAAGAGTTAACTCAAAATGGATAAAAGACCTCAACATAAAACCAGAAACTTTAAAATTAATAGAAGATAGGATAGGCAATACGCTAAAACACATAGGCATAGGAAAGTATTTCCTTAATAGGACTACAATTGCTCAAGAAATTGCAAAAAGAATAGATATATGGGATTACAAAATGAAATTAAAAAGCTTCTGTACAGCAAAGGTAACAATCAATAGAGTCAAGAAAATCCCCACTGAATGGGGAAAAAAATCTTTGCATCCTATACATCGGACAGAGGTCTAATTATGAGAATTTATAAAGAACTCAAGAAAAAAATACCCAAGAAAACAAATAACCCAATACACAAATGGACAAAGGAACTGAACTGACAGTTCTCAAATGAAGAGGCTCATAAAGCCATGAAACACATGAAAAAGTGTTCAATATCCCTAGCCATTATGGAAATGCAAATTAAAACAACCCTGAGATTTCCATCTTACCCTAGTAATGACCAAGATCAATAAAACAAATAACAACAAATGCTGGTAAGGTTTCAGAAAAAAAGGAACCCTCTTACATTACTGGTGGAACTGTAAATTAGTCCAACCACTTTGGAAATCAGTATGAAGGTATCTTAAAAAAAACTAAAAATAAATCTACCCTATGACCCACTATAACACTATTGGTAATAAACCCAAAGGGAGATGAGTCATCATACCACAGAGACACCTGCATCTCCATGTTCAATGCAGCACTTTTCACAATAGCAAGGATATGGAATCAACCAAAGTGCCCTTCAACAGAAGAATGGATAAAAAACATTATGGTACATATATATAATGGAATGCTACTCAGCAATCAAAAAAATGAAATAATGTCATTTGCAGCAAAATGGATGGAATTGGAGAAAATTATTTTAAGTGAATGAACACAACCCCAAAAAGAGAAATACCACATGTTCTCATTCCTATGTGGGAGCTAAATCAAAATTAAAAGAAGGAAAAGATCATATACAGAAATCAGAACATAATAAAAAGCTAAAGTCAACTTAATGGAGAAGGGACAATTTAGGGAGCAGAAAGAAGGAGGGAGGGATCTAGCAAAAGGAAGAAATGATGAGAGAAGAAAGAAGGGAGAGGAGGAACAAGGAGGAATGAGGAATGAAAGAAAGGGGGACCTCAAAGCAAACAGCCCAACTTTAATAGTTCAGGAAATAATTATAATAATACCAATAATACCAAAGAATGGTAATAATACAAATGGGCTAGAAAATTCATGTAATACTACTGACAATGTAAAAAGATCACTACAGAAAGAGTTTGACCTTAAACATAATTGGGATCCAAGGATATATAGAAAAATATTCCCACAAAAAATCATGCAAGTGGAAGAGAAGCCTTTGGTGAGGGGGAGGAAGTGTACAAGAGGGTAAAGGGGAACTTATTTGTGCAAGGTACAGTGAAACACATATATGGAAATGTCACAATGAAATACATGTCAAAATGAAACACATTAAGTTGTACATTAAAAATTTCCAATAAAAAAAGAAGAAAAGAAACCAAATGAAGACACCACAGAAGTACCTCCCCTAAAACTAAGACCCTAAAAGTACCTTGTGGGCCATGAATCACATTGATAACTGGCCCATGGTGAGCCTCTCTCAAAGAATGAAAACTAGGGAAGGTGGGGAGGGACAGGTGTAGAAGACCATATAGGAAATAAAAACCTATCTTAAATGCAAAAAAAAAAAAAAAGAAAGAAAAAAGAAAGAAAAAGAAAAGAAATAGTGCTCTATTTCCCAAGGAAGTGTTTCCTAGTCTTCAAATGGCAAAACATTCTCATAATCCACAAAACTTGAAGCAGAAATAAAGTACACGGAAACATGATTCCCAAATTTAAAGATTTATTTTGGTACATGTGCCCAGAGGCATTTAAAAAATATGTCCTTGTTTTTCAAAACTAAAAGAAAAAAAATTGAATACATTAATAATAAAGATGGCATCACACTACTGATATATTTACACATTATTTTCAAGAGTACTCTAAGGCTGTTTGGGTGCAAGTTTAGTAGAGTGGGAAATATTTTCTCAAATAATTTGAAATTATTTTATGAAACTCTGAGCTGGAAAATCCTGCAGTCAAAAAAAGTTTTGGAATTCATAAGGATATGTAAGGATCCTGAAACACATACCTTTGTTTTTTATCAATCAGAGTACATGTGTGTGTGTATGTGTGTGCATATGTGCGTGCGTGTATGTGTGTTTAGTGACGAGTGGTAGAGTTAGAGGTACAATGAGTGAGAACTAAAGCTACTAAAGGAAAGTTGAAATACTGAATGTAAGGCCAGTTAGTCATTCTAGAAACCCTCTAGTTGTTTACAAACTGTGATATACAAAAGTACAAAAATCTCTGCTTCAGTGACTAATCCAAGAGAAAGAATAACAAGATATCTTAGTCAGTCCCTATACTGATTTCCACAAATCAGCTATGCTTTTCATGTGTTATCAATTGAGATGCCAAAGAACATTTTGTTTGGAACAAAGAACTCCAATATTTATATCAGAAAAATTATAAAGGACTTTGAAATGTACAAAAATAGATTACTATACTGTCATGCAACTCCTTCCAGGTTATTTCATTCAAAGCAGGCTTTACTTTTACTGCTTTTGAGGTATTTTATAATTCTATGAGTTATAGAATACTTAAGTAGTGTCATAGAGCGGCAAATGATTTTCTTCTGATGAAATATGGTCCTGTGCCTGTGGATACTGGGCAGCTATGCATGTGTCTTTAAACTTATTTCTTATTGCCTACATGGAATGTTGTTTGCATCATCTTGGAAGCTAGTTGTGGATCTTACAAGTTTTCTCATTAATTAATGAGTTAAATAAAAGTCTTTGGTATTTGTTCTTTTTATATTAGTATGACAATTACAATTTTACTCTTTAAAATATTGTCCTTTAAAACTTATAAAACAATCACTGGCAGCTATTGATGTCACGTAAACACCAATACTCACAGATAAAGAAAGTGAAGCCCAAGTGATTTGCCAAAATGACAGCAAATTGTTAGTCTCTGCACCATGATAAAACTTAGCATCACGACTCTGCCCAGGGTTGATGCTGTTTATGTGAGAAACTGACCATTAATATATTAAGTGTTATGAGACAATTTAAGTTTATTCATGTACAAAGGTTCACTGAATATCAAATTATGAAGGAAAAGCCAGTTAACTAAATTCTGTCACATAACAAAACTGTAGTTGTTGTTAGGTGCCATCAAGTTCAGTCTAACTCATAGTGACCCTATGTACAACACAACAAAACACTCTTCGATTCTGCACTAGGCACACAATCTTATTTATGTTTAAACTCATTGTTGCAGATACTGTGTCAACCAATCTAGTTGAGGGTTTTCCTATTTTTTTTGTTGACCAGCCACTCTCCCAAACAGGATGTCCTTTTCCGGGGATTGGTCCCTCCTGACTACATGTCCAAAACATGTAAGATACAGTCTAACCATCCTTGCATCCAAGGGGCATCTTGTTGCACTTCTTCTAGGACAGATCTGTTGGTGCTGTTGGCAGTTCATGGCATACTCAATATTTGTCTCCAACACCATAATTCAAAAGCATCATTTCTTTTTCTGTCTCTCTTAGTCAACGTATAGGTTTCATAACCATATGATGCAACTGAAAATATCATGGCATGAGTCAGGCACACCTTCATCTTCAACGTGACATCTTTACTTTTCAACACTTTAAAGAGGTCTTTCGGAACAGCTCTTCCCAATGCAATGCATCTTTTGATTTCTTGACTGCTGCTCCCACAGGTACTGATGATAGAACCAAGTAAAGTAAAATCTTGAACAATCTCAATCTTTTCTTCATTTATCACAAATTTGCTTGCTGACCATTAGCTTTGTCATATCTGGGCATATGTATAAAATATCTGGTTTAAACTTGTATGGAATATATCTAGACAGAAAGTAGATGATTCTTTACCTCCCAAGGTAGGCCCCTGGAACCCAAGAAGGCATTGATGCTGAGGAGGTGGCTCCACATGCATGATGGATGAGAGCCACACATGTGACGCACAGATACGTAAATTTTTTAAGGTTTAATAATATAAACTGTTTTCAAACAACACAGACATAGAGTTGATGAGAAATAAGCTTATATTATTTCTGTAATATGTCTTCTATTTGATGCAAATTCCCTCATGCCAGCTGTAACTCCCTTTTATTTCTTCTTTAAGAGAACATATCAGAATGAAAGTGAATGGAGTGGCTATGAAGAATAACACATACTTTAAAGAGGAAAATCATTGGCAGAATTGGATATTTTACCTTTTACAAGGAATAAATGATCTGAACATGCTTTATCACCCTGGGATTCACTAGGGTACTTTACTTCCATGGCTGATACTCACTGATTCAGAGAGATGGTAACCATTCTTTTGAATAAAAGGAGCAGAAGTATATGCAAATTTTTAATAAGTGGAAATAGGCAAGGAAAAAAACAAGAAAAAGACTTTGATAGTGATAACTAAGATCATAAGAAAACATATTACTAAAAAAGTATCCAAGACATTTAAACAAGAGAAGTAGAGAAAGATAAGGTCGAAATGAAGCAGTCAAACCAATAAAAAACTAAATCCAAAGTTATTTAAATGCATGCTGTCTTCATGTGTTTTCTGATGTAGAAAGAGTATACTTTTGCTGTAGTTTGAATTGTGTCCCCCAAAATTTCATGTTGAAGTTCTAACCCCCAGCATATCACAATGCTGCCTTTTTTGGAGATAGTGTCATTACAGAGTTAATCAGGTTAAACTTGAGTAATTACAGAGAACTCTAATCCAATATAGCTGATGCCTTTATAAAAGGGAGAATTTGGACACACATGTACCCAAGGAGAATGCCATCTGAAGATGATGAAGATGAAGAAGCTAGGCTGATGCTTCTACAAACCAGGAAACACAATGACTGTCAGACAATTATCTGAAGCTAGGAGATAGGCATGAAACATTATTTCTTACAGCCCTGAGAAGAAATTAACCTTGCTGACACTTTGATCTTGAAAGTCTAGCCCCCAGGATAGAGACGATAAGTTTTTGTTATTTAAGCCATCCTGTTTGTATCACTTTGCCATGGCAGTCCTAGGACACTAATATACACAGGCAGTTGTTCTCAAGAAGATGGGCCCGTGTCTATTTTTCAGGTAAGATGGCTTTTTTCTTCTGATAGTCTGGAAATCGGAGAGAATTAGAGGCTGCAGGGCAGATAGAGAACCAACCACTCAGCAGTGACTGCTGATTAGTGTTAACTCAATGGAAAAGAAAGGAAGAAAATTAGACATCTTATTATGTATACCCAAAGCACATTAAAATAATGAGAGGGTTACCAAGTATTTACAGGGTTCAGGATATTTCTGGCAGCAAACAGGTCATACAAGGTGGAATATGAGATAAGCCTGAAAAGTCAGGCTCAGCCAGTAGCCTGGTCCTCTCCAAGTTGCAAATGCCATCAGTAGTGTAAGTTTCTGTGGCTTGAATGGTAATTCTCTAGGTAAAACAAAAGAAAATTTAATACATATTTTAACTGTTTTCTTTTAAAATGTGACCAAGTTCAGCTTTGTCCAGTTTGCAGGTAATGAATAAAGAGCAATCCTATTTCTCCTCACTTACAGGACCATTGTCCTGTTTCACCCCCCTACACAGGAGGCTTCCTCAAATACATTAGAAATGGGGAGAAGCAACCAACATAATAAATTATAGATTAAACAAAAAATATCAAATTGGTAAGAAATATATTCAACTATCAAAAGTGTGCATATCAAGAAAGTACAAGAATTTTCTGATGTAAGTTCATGAAATAAATTGGCAAACATCCCATCAGATTGTTAGGCCGGGTTGACTGTATTGAGTTACTACATTGTCATCTGGAAATGTTATACTACTATTTCTCCAGTCATCCAAGTTTCTTGCTTTCCCATAGCAGTTCTATATTATCAATAAGATGTGGCTACGTCTTGCCATACATAGTCCATGATCAGAAACACTGTGAAAAGTAGCAATAAGGTGCATACTATCCTGCCTTGAAAGTGAATAGGAAGTAATTTTTTTGACTGTCAGTTACCAGAACTGGTTATCAAATCCATATCACAGTTCCAGATATATGATAACTCTCTTTTCTGGAGTGTATCCTACTGATATTATGTCCTTTCCTGGATCAATCTCTTCTGACTTTCTCCTTTCTTTGGTGTTTGCATTTTTCCCTCTTCTACTTAGCTATGTTCATTTTCTAAATCACATACTTTGTATTTCATATTTCTACTTCTCCATAGTGAATGGTCCTAGCTTCTGTCCAAACTAACTCTCCCTTTTTGCCTGGCTCATAGCCTATGTGCCTTCATCTTTCTACCTCAAAAATGCTACTCAATGCTAACATCCTTTATTTATAGGTGAATAAAACATCCAAGTAAAGATGTTTAGAGGTGATTCAATCTCTTCTCAGTGCTTCTAAACATTCATTCATTCTAATGTGATCATTAAAAAAATTACATAAGACATCTTTATTTACCCACACCACTTTTCTGTTCCCTTATTGTGTTAGTCAGACATTTTTTCTACTGTGACAAAATACCTGATAGAACAACTTAAGTGAAGAGAGATTTATTTTAGCTCATGGTTTCAGAGGTTTCAGGCCATCATGATAAGGAGGGTGTGGCAGAGCTGGGACATTCAACTTATGGCAGCCAAGACACAGAGCAAAGTCAAGGAGCCAAGGCAAGATATGCCCTTCAAAGGTATGCTCCCAATGGCCTACTTCCTCCAACTAGGCCCCACCTTCCATAGGTTCTACTACTTCTTAGTAGTCTACTCAAATTTTGATTCCATCAATGAATTAAACTGTTGATTAGATCAAAACCCTCACAGATATACCCAGAGGTGTACTTTCCTAATCTTCTCAGCATTTCTCAATCCAATCAAGTTGACAATCAAGATTAACCATCACACTTACTCTTGATACTCAGTCACTTGGCTATCAAAAACAAAACTATTTAAATCCAGACTCTTCCATTTTCTTGCACTACAGAAGGAAAGGCCTTTAACTTTTTAGGAAGATTGCCTGTGAAATGGGATGGTCATCATCAACCCAAACTACCTAAAGAAGTTGTTATAAGAGGAGATTACCTGGAAAATGCTTGATTGGACAGAAGTTAGAAAGGTTAACTTATGCTTGAGATATTAAGTGTTTTACAATCTTGCCTGAGAGAATTCCATGAGTTGGATGGACAGGTGAACTGCACCTAAACCCAAATGGAGCAAAAGAAATCTAAATAAGGTAACAGTGGGACAGAAAGTGATGTCAGACTTTGAAATGTTAACAAATAAAACAGATTGTGGGAATAAGATCATCTGAGGACAGTTTGAAGAGGATGCCATTTTCCTAAAACAAAACAAGGCATCTGCTCATGCCGCTGTTGCTGTCTGGAATTCTAGTCTCATTTTCCTACAGAGCCAAATCTTTCCAGCTCTCTCTAACAATGCCAGGCAATAATGATCTTGTCTCTTCCTGACTACCCAGAGCACAATCTGTTCATTTATATAGTAAGTTAAGGGTATACTGTCCTGATTTGTATGAATTTTATATATTAATATTTAATATCATTTTAGACTTTTGTGATTTATTTAAGTCCATAGGGCTGAACACAATGTTAGACATATATGAAGTGTTATCTCATTCATCTGCCTTTGCATTCTACCCTACAGTGCTTTCACTCTACTTCATTTCCTAGAAATATTCTTATAATGTCTTAGAAAAGCAAGTGTTCTAAAATTTTCTTGTGGATCTTCCTAAATAATTTTCAATGGTATGCCTTTGTTGTTGTTGTTGTTAGGCACTGTCAAGTCAGGTCCAATTCATAGTGACCCTATGTACAACAGAACCAAACACTCCCTGATTCTGTGCCAGGCATATGATCACACTTATGTTTAAGCCCATTGTTGCAAACACTGTGTCAATCCATCTAGTTGAAGGTCTTCCTTTTTTTCATTTACCTGCTACTCTCCCAAACAGGATGTCCTTCTCCAGGGTTTGGTCCCTCCTGACAACATGTCCAAATATATAAGATGAGTTCTAGCCATCCTTGCTTCCAAGGAACACTCTGGTTACACTTCTTCTAGGACAAATCTGTTGGTTCTTTTGGCAGTCCACAGTATATTCAATATTTGTCTCCAGCACCAGAATTCAAAAGCATCAGTTTTACTCCTGTCTCCCTTATTCAATGTCTAGCTTTCACAACCATATGATGCGACTGAAAATACCATGGCATGAGTCAGGCACACCTTCATCTTCAATGTGACATATTTACTTTTCAACACATTAAAGAAGTCTTTTGCAACAGCTTTTCCCAATACAATGTGTTCTTTTGTTTCTTTATTGTTGATTCCATGGATATTGATTGTAGAGGTATGCCTTTAAGTCTTCATAATAATTTGATTTCTCTTGTTTTGAGTACTTCTTCATGCTCACCATGTTGATTCACACTCCGTGTATATTTAAGTGACTGGCTAAATTATCTTCACAGAAATACAACTGATTTGGATTGATGTCTTGTTCTTGTTGTTAGGTGCCATCGAGTCGGTATCTGACTCATAGGGACCCTCATAGGGTTTTCAATGGCTGACTGTTTCGGGATTGCCTTGGGAGTGGATTGCCAGGTCTTTCTCCCATTTTTGCAGTGCTGGGAATTGAACTTGGGACCTCAGAGACTGCAGCGCAGCGCTCTACCCACTGAGCTAAATCCCGGATTGATGTCTGTGATTGTTTTATTTGGATTCCCATGAATTTCAGCTGGGCTGATATGGCCCACTTGCTAGCTTTCTGACACTAAAAAGAAGGAACTCATATATACAGTAACTCTACTCCTTTATCTCTTTTCTCAAACATATTTTACTTGTAGAGACTACACTTAAACTATAATGCAATTCTCCAAAACTATCCACTTCCTCAATTACTTCCCCCTTCTTTTCTTTTGTTACAAATTTCTAACAATATAAAAAGAGAGGTCTTCAATAGGATAAGACTAATTGTCAGCCATTATTTTCATTACTACCATGAATTTTAACTTTTTCTTGCTTTTTGGGATATTATTGTAGGAAGATAGGACAGAACTTCATGAAGAACCACTATCAAAGTGGTGTTTTAAAAACATCATTTAAAAGGAATCTCATGTTTTCAAAATATATGCAAGGCCTTGAGTTCAACCCCCAAGTACTGCAAAAAAAAAAAAAAAAAAAAAAAAAAAAAAAAAAAAAAAAAAAAAAAAAAAAAAAAAAAAAAAAAAAAAAAAAAAAAAAAAAAAAAAAAAAAAAAAAAAAAAAAAAAAAAAAAGGAAGCTCATAGCTGGGAAAGGGTGGTGCAGACCTATAATTCCAGCAGTCAGGAGGCTGAGGCAGGAGGATCATGAGTTTAAAGTTCAAGGCTGCCCTATACTTTATAGCAAAACCCTGGCTTAGGAAAAAAAAGAAAAGGAAGCTTGTTAAACAAATATATCTCAAGACAACTTACTTACTTTACATTCATGTTATAAAGTTTTCAACTAAGAAAGAGATTAAAAAAGAAAAGAAAGAGTAGCCTAATATCAAGTCCCTGAAAATTTTAGGAACTTACTAGAAAGACTTCTAAGCCTTGAAGATGGGGAGAGGTTCCAGACATTTCCAAACACTTAATGTGCAGCCTAACAATGTGGGAACCATCTGGCAAGCTGATTGCAAAAGGATTTTTATTTAAGGGAAGTGTTGTCTTCAATACTGACCGAATGAGGGGTAGATTTTTCATTAGCATATAGTTAACATTTTGTTACCATTCCAGCAGTGCAGGAAACACCAAGAAGCAAGAAAACAGAGACTACTCTCTGGGATCATCAATCCATGTATAAACTTATTGATCCCAGGAAAAAATTATCATCACTCATTCCACATATATTTACTACACACACACACAACCTGGTCTGGTTCCGTAAAAATGGGCAGAACAAGCAGCTACTTCAGTTGTGTATTATAATAGGAAATCTCAAACTTTGCATTACTCAGAGGCCTTCCTCTCTATTTCCTTTCTTCCCATAAGAGAATGTTCTCATTAATGCCAACCCTCCCCATTAGCACCTATGCTTTCATCCTACTAACTAGGTGCTACCTTCAGAGGGAGGTAGAAGAAATCCAATGAAAAGGTAAATTGCAGTAGAAGAAAACATTCAATTTACTTTTCCTTTATTTAACTTGCTTTTACTGGGTTCCTTCTGAATGAAACCATCATCCTAAGCTCAGTAAAATGTGTGACGGCATTATTATTGTCCTCTAGGGAGTTGTATAGTGTAGAAGGGGCTGAGTATCTTGGCCCAAGAGTCTATGGAGAGAAGCAAAACTAAAGGTTAGTTGAGAGTGCAGTAAATACTGGAGAAGTTATTCTCATGGTTCAGTCACTGGTGCTATCCCATCACTCCCATTGAGCAGTAAGGATAGTCTTAGCTGCTCTATCTACTGACTAGAGACTATATAGAGGGGCTACATTTAAATTCCATTCCACCTCCTTTAAATATCACTAGGTAGGTCAGATCCTAGAAAGTTCATATTGGAAAATGAGAGTAGACATGGTGTGAGAAAATTGCACCAATATTTCAGTTTTTCAAGAACACATACCTTCTTAAATACTTATCTCAAAGTAGAATAGAATGTAGCAAAGGCCTTGCAATGAAGTAAAATTAAATGAATAGTTCTAGGGATATATAAATGCGACTGTCAACTGTCTTATAAGTTGATTTATTTACTCACAATATTTATTGAGGATCTTCTGTTTCTCAATGATATATTAAAAAGTGGGTATATGGAAAATGGTACATAAGCAAATAATCTGAGAAGCTGTGCTTTATGAAGAAGAACACGGCATCAGAATTGAAGGAAGATTCATTAACAACATGCAGTATACAGATGACACAACTCTGCTTACTGAAAGTGAAGAAGATTTGAAACATTTACTGATGAAGATCAAAGAACATAGCCTTCAGTTTGGATTGCGATCAGTATCAACAAAACAAAAATCCTTACAACTGGGTCAGTGTGCAACTTCATGATAAAAGGAGCAAAGATTGAAGTTGTCGATGATTTTGTTTTACTTGGTTCTACAATCAACAACTGTGGAAGCAGCAGTCAAGAAATCAAAAGATGCATTGCTTGGAAAAAGCTGTGGCAAAAGATCTCTTTAAAGTATTGAAAAGGAAAGATGTCACACTGGTGATGAAGGTGACTCATGCCATGGTATTTTCAGTTGCATCATATGGTTGTGTAAACTGGACATTGAATAAGGGAGACAGGAGAAGAATTGATGTTTTTGAATTATGGTGCTGGAGATGAATATTGAATATACCATGGATGGCCGAAAGAACCAACAGATCTATTCTAGAAGAAGTGTAACCAGAATGCTCCTTGGAAGCAAGGATGGCTACACTGCATCTTACATATTTTGGATATGTTAGGAGGGACCAATCCCTGTTTGGGAGAGTGGCAGGTCAATGAGAAAAAGGAAAACCGTCAACTAGATTGATTGACATTGTGTCTGCAACAATGGGCTTAAACATAAATAAAATTATGTGCCTGGCACAGAATGGGGAAGTGCTTCATTCTATTATACATAGGCTCACTATGAGTCAGGCCCAACTTGACAACACCTACCAACATGTAAGCATACAATCTAGAGGACTAAACACAGACCATCCAAATGCTTTGTTAGCCATGTTTACCACCTTTACAGGGATGCAGCTAAGCTGAAACAATCTACCTCTCAATGATTTGGGCCTATTCAGTCTTTGACCTGTGATTTTCTCATATTGCCAGTGACATTAGGATTCTTCAAGACGTTCACTTGAGACTACTCGTGTTACTAGAAAATTAGTGTAGCCAGAAAATTAGAATTCATTAAAAGGCAGATAATGTGCTTGCTACCATAATATATAGGACTATATTTATCCAGCAGTGTAACATATCTGCTTCATCAGTACAGAAACAGGACAATCTTTCATCTGGATAAAATAGCCTTGAAAGCTTCGTCACTGCATTGTAGCAAGTAGCTACTAAAATGGTTCTTCCGAGTCTCTTCCTGTTCAAAAAAAAATGACTGTACCACCTCCCAAGGGCTTCAGTGCAGTTGCTATAGCAACACTATATCTGAGTCAGAACTATTAACAATCACCATGGCAACAAGTGTCTCACTTGCCATTTCCAGAAACTCATTGCGTTTAGACTAGAATCATCACACCATGATAAAAAGGGGTAGGGCTTTCCTCTCACTAGGAAACAGGAGCATTTTCTCCAAATAACTTACCCAACAAACAAATGTTTTAAATAAAATATAATTAAAAGATGTATAAGGGAATCATGCCATCATAACCTGATTAATCCTTTTCCTGAAATATTATAGTTCAATGACAATAACGGTAAAGTGTTAATAATTGATATGGTAGATTTGCTTTCTCCATTAAGATCCAGTAAAATCTTTGGTTAGTATAAATCCCCTTCCTATTTTGTAAATTCTAATAACTACATGTTTTATTTCTCTTACCTGGTTCTTTTTGTGTCTCCTTAATTTATTTTCATTCATTCTGTCAGACACCCTCTTGAGTATTTAGCAGAGCAGAATTCTTTAGAGATTTGTGGATCACACTTTTCAAGTTAAAAGAGAAGAAAGGATGATACCCATTTCTAGAATTGCACTAAAATGGAATATGTGGTGCTTTGTGGGAAGTGGTCATGATAGAACTGAGGGCCCATTCAACTGGCCTTTTTTAAATACAGAATGGTAAAATAGGAGGAGTGGGAAGTGTCCAGATTTTCATCCAGGTTGTGACCTCCACAAGTGATTGGATCCTGGTAAAGAATCACCACATCAAAGCTCATCTCTGAGACCTTTAGGTTCTTCTTTGCTCTCTCTCATATCACTCTCTCTCCCTAGTTATCCCAGGGCATCTTTGACTGCTCCCCCATCCCAGTATCTTCATCATAACATTTACAATGTCATTTTCTTGAGATTTATTTCCTGGATCAGAGGTGCTAGGGGCAAATGAGGTTGTTTGATAACTCTCAGGATAGGTTCTCATATACATTGATGATTTTTTTTAAAAAAGCACAAGAATAAAACAAAACAAAATTTCCTAAAAGCCAAATTACACTAAAGTTCAGATTGGTACGTTTTTTTCTAAGTAACTTACTTAGTTATAACAAGAATTTTATGTTTGAAATGCCCTTTCTTCTTTCAGAACTCACACCTGGGAGAATGAAGCTAGACTCCAGGACAAGCAAACTTTTATAGAAAACATAAATTTGCCCATGATGTAAGAAGGGAAATTAAGGTAATTCTGTTCACAATGAAGCTGAGGTTGTTTGACTCTTCCTGCCCAGAATTTATTTAGAATAGTAGTGGGTGGGGTGGATAAGACAGGCAAAATTATATTGTCTCGCTTAGCAAATATGAAAGGAAGTCTTTGGGAAAAGATTTTCTAACTTCTTCTTGAGGGGTCAGAGTGATATTAGACCAAGAGTCAAAGACTTCTGTAGCCCAGGGCAAACAGTTCTTCAGGAAAAAAAAATTTGCTTTCATAATGAGCCCATGTCCGAGTGAGGCTCCCACATTGCTGCCCTGGCCTTGGATACCCAAGAAAATATGAACAAAACCTTTAGAAACTGTGACTTTGGAATGCTCACTTTCACAAAGTCGTCTTTTAAACTCTATAATTTGTCTATTGACTATGTATTTGCTGTCTTTTCAATATTTTTTCCATGTACTGAATGAAATCAAGCCAATCCCCATCTAGAAAAGCAACCTGAGGGCCTTGCAACATGCTGTGCATAGTTAAGGTTAAGGGCTTATCTACTTAGTTGGCAATGTTAAGGGCTTTGACCAGGCCACTTATACTCTGATATTCATTTACCATGGCTATTTGTGGGCCAAACTATAAGTAAATCTTTAAAGCCTTGGACTCTAGTTCCTTTTCCTGTCTTTACTAGGTTTGAGCCCATGAGTACATAACTTGATCACACTCTACCACTTTTTTTTCATCTGTAAGATAGTGCTAACAATAGTGCCAAGTTCACAGAATTGTTTTGGTGATTAACGATCTAGTATACCAAAATCATATAGAACAGTGGCCAACACTCAGTACTCACCAGGCATTACAACATAATTGTTGGATTCAATTTAACTATGTCCTTTTATGTTCTATTTAGATAGATATAAAATATTTCTGTCTTAAAGATTGTTTGTTGTTGTTGTTAGGTGCCGTCGAGTCGGTATCCGACTCATAGCAACCCTCATAGGGTTTTCAATGGCTGAGTGCTTCGGGATTGCCTTGGGAGTGGATTGCCAGGCACTTCTCCCATTTTTGCAGTGCTGGGAATTGAACTCAGAGCCTCAGAGACTGCAGCGCAGCACTCTACCCACTGAGCTAAATCCCAGCCCAAAGATTGTTTAGTAATTTTATACATTTATCTCTTCACTCTTGCAACAAAAATTTATTTCTGAGAGCCAGAGATGATATGGAAGCCTTGACTTGCAGAAATTATAATTTATTAAAGTTAAAAAGACCATCAGGGAAAGAAAAGCATTGCTAATATTTCAGCTTCAGAACCAAATAAGAGATTTTTTTCCTGACTGGTGAAAGGACCATGCATTTTATTTTCTAGTGTGGACTGTTCTCCTCTAACAACACTTTTAATAGGTAAATATACCCACAGGCTTTTGTACTCCATTTGTGAGGTTATAGTGTAGGTTGTCCCAATACTGCCATTAAAATTGTCTAGTATAAAGTGTGTGTTACACTTGGCTATAAAAATAAAAGTTCCCTGTAGAATGGAACTTGACAAACATAGTTTTATTTAGTTGGGCTATTTTTATTTTCTGCTCAAAGGGAGGCAACATGCCCTAGTGAATCAAACTGCTTTGAAGTCAGAACACTAGACTTCTCATTCCACCTCTGACATTAAGTGTTGTACTTAGAATGTGCCTCCATTTTTCTCGTTTTGAAAAAAATGAAGAAGAGTTTCTGCATCTTATCTTTTGTTATAATGAGGGCAGTAAAAGGGTTTAAGGGTATGTTGTTGTTGTTAGGTGTCTTCGAGTTGGGTCCAACTTATAGAGGCCCTCATAGGGTTTTCAATGGCTGATTGTTTGGGGATTGCTTCAGGTCTGGATTGCCATATCCTTCTGTTGTTTTTGCAGTGCTTGAGATGGAACCTGGGTCCTCAGAGAGTGTGAAGCAGTAATTCATTTACATACTGTCTCAGAATGGGAACTTGGACATACCAATTCTGTTGCTTTCTTATTCCACAGGAAAAAAAAAAGTCAATATAGTCAACGTAGCCTGCCTTAGCCACATGCAAATAGGCCTAACAAGTGTCAAGAAGATTGAACCTTGTGGGAAATGGCCTATTCTAAACCTGCCTATTCAGACAGGTTTGGCCACAATGAAAGAACAAGTAGATTGAGAGGGAAGCTCATATCCTGAACCCCAGTTCAGTTTGTTTCATTGTTTGTGCATCCCCATTGATTTTTCACAAATTCCTTCCTCACAACAATCTACAACCTGAGGAAAGAAATTGCTGTGGTGGACTCTGACTTCCATTGCTGTTTTCAAGGAAGCTCATAGAATGTGGCACACAGATAAGTTTCTCTTCTCTTTCCTACTCCCTTACACACACACACACACACACACACACACACACACACACACACCCTCCCTCACACATACATTTACACATATACCCTTAAGGCTAAAATCATTTATTTATCACCATCCCAAGTCATCCTTGGCAGAGGCCATCCTGTTCTTAGGAAGCAGTGACACCATCCAGGTTTAGACTGGGCTATGAAATCCTGCAAAGAGTGAGGTAATTCTCAAAGTACTTTTCTCTACCAAATCTTTCTTGACCTTTCTAGATTGAAGATTTGTCTTCTTTCTCATATAACTTTCAAGTTTGTCTTTCTGTCAACCTCTTCGGAAAGGTTATGTGCTCTCTGGGAGCAGAAATCATATGTTATATTTGTTTCCCTTGTAACAGCTAAGACAAATTATTTGTAAGTCCTAGTTAACAAATGTTTTGATTTTAGAGTCTATGTTGTTGTTGTTAGGTGCCGTCTAGTCATGTCCGACTCTTAGTGACCCTCATAGGGTTTTCAATGGCTGATTGTTTCGAAATTGCCTCAAGAGTGGATTGCCACATCCTTCTCCCATTTTTGCAGTACTGGGAATCAATCTCAGGACCTCAGAGACTACAGAGCATCACTCTACCAACTGAGCTAAATCCCAGCTATAGTGACAAAAAATATCATAAAATACTCCATAGCTACCACTGGGATATGGGCAAGTAAAACCACTGTGTCTGGGCGCAGTGAGTGTTAAGTTTCCTTTGCAATTCTGCCTATTGAGTATAGATACTGCTTCGATATACATGGAATCAAGATCCCATTTGTAATTTTATCTCATTTATGGGCTTTGTTTGCGAAAAAAGTTACAAATGGCTCAATTCTATCCTAAATCATCAAATTGTAACAAGATATAAAAGATATGCTTTAAAATATGGGCAGGCACCACCATTTTGAGAAATTAACATTAGCCTTTGGATTAAGACAGTCTGAATGCCATGTCATATTCAGACTGATATTGTTACTTCCAAGGATCCACCCAGACATGGTGATCCCTCTCACCTTCAGATCTTGGAAGAAAGTGGTCATTCTCAGCATTTCAGATAAAATTAAAATTACAGTAACTAAAGTTTGTTGGTTACTAGCAATAGAAACACCTATGGTTAATCTGAACAGAATGGTACTTTTGGGAAGCTACTGGGCAATGTCCATGATCATACAGAATACTGAAGAAATAATCAAGAACTAGATGGCTGTTAAGGGTCTCAGCAGAATCTCAGTAGATGGTCTTCTGCTGGAATGAGTAAACTATTTTTCCCCCAGGGTCATGACTAGCCCCTTTAGGACACATGTTCATTGCTTGGCTGGCCTAGAATAGTGAAAAAAGAAAAGAAAAGAAAAAAAAGAATCTGGAAGAAAAAACCTTCAGTGTAGCCCATACATGTAAAGATGTAAAACAGGTACCTGAATTTCCCAATCCAACCCTAAACTCAATGTAATGAGAGGATCCACCCCCTTTTACTCCCCAAAAGTTAAGAAGCTTTAATCAATGAGCAAAAGGATGTTAGAGGCCTCCAAAACAATAAATATCTGCTACAACAATCATCCCTCTTTCTCTTTTACTATCGAGGCATTTTAGATCTGTTCTCTTCCAAACTGTTAGCTGTTAATGGGAAATGTAGGAAATTATGTGTGCCTATTATTTAGAATCTTGCTTCTGAACTTGTCCCATCAGTTAGCCTAATTTTTCCAGTACATTGCATCTCTATAAACTTTTATGATAAAGATTTCACCTATTCTATGTCCTTGTGTAGCACAGCAGGTAATCCAGGTGCTGTTTAGCAACATTTTGCAACATCGATATTATCCCGACTTGATTGGCTTGGAAGATGAATATAAATAAATATAAATAAAATGATATTGGCACTTTTAATACTTTCCAAGCTTAACAAAGGAAGAATGATTCTGTAACATTAACTAACATTCAGTTGAGTTGGAATAAGCAACTAAAGCAACCAGCTGTGCAAGATTTATAATGTCTAAACTCCCACCAAACTGCTATCATTTCTCCATAGGTCTTTTGGTCATCAGGAGCCAACTTTCGGATTTACAAAATTCATGACAATGTCTTTTCTGGTCAAGGTGCCTATAAGTGAACAAATGATGACAGTGACCTAGTGTCTACTAAATCAGCGTGTTCAGTAGCTGTCATCTAAAAACATGCCAAAAAAACAAGATAATGCTTGCATTCATATAATTTTAAAAGAAAAATTCTCCATGTCCATGTTCTGCTTTTTCTAACATTTCAACATTATAATATGACAGCATAATGTATATTTACTCTGATTACTAGGTCATTTTCACTTCCCAGCTATTTGGCCGATAATTGCTATTCGCTGTGTTTCCTAAATTGTAAATGAGCATCACAGTAGTGATGATGGAGGTTATATGTGCCATTTTTGCACTGTGCCAGGAAAAGAAGCTGGGCCACAGGGTGCCAACTGCAAAGGCTTATTCTGTATCAACCAAACATTAAACCCTCATCTTTTCATCTGGCATTTCAGAAGTTGTATCTGTAGTTATATATTTTTAAATAATAGAAACAATGATTTTCATGATTCATTTATGCTGTTGGTTAGCCAACAAATTGAGTCTAAAATATCCTGAGTTACTATGTTTTGATCAGTTCTCTACAATGAATACAAAGTGTGAATAATTGCCAACTCTCTGATGCTGTGAATTTATAAGCCAAATGTTTGGTTATCTTTCATGCTGATTTTAAATCACTTCTGATGTCTGTTCCAGCTGTAGGAACACACTGCTACCTTTAAGATGTAGCATTTCCTGACCAATAAAAACCCTTTGAAAAAGTATTTCTCCTAAACTCCAATTTTAGATGTATTCTAAAAGCAACTTTTCAAACCTAGGGGAAAAAAAGAAGAAGAAGAAGAAGAAGAAGAAGAAGAAGAAGAAGAAGAAGAAGGAGAAGGAGAAGGAGAAGGAGAAGGAGAAGGAGAAGGAGAAGGAGAAGGAGAAGGAGGAGAAGGAGGAGAAGGAGGAGAAGGAGAAGGAGAAGGAGAAGAAGAAGAAGAAGAAGAAGAAGAAGAAGAAGAAGAAGAAGAAGAAAAAAGCTGAGGCTATCATGCCTGGCTTTGCTTCCTGAAGTTTGGGGTGAAGATAAGGAACAACACTGGCATGGCCTAATGAGTTTCATCCACTCCTGGTTTCTGGAAAGCACATGTTCAGAGCTAAGGTTGCAGAGCTTTGTGAAATAAAGAAGTCAGACACTAAGAAGTTGAAGCAGAAAGAGTAATTCACATGACCTCCATAAGTAAAGCCCCATGCTCACCTATTTTGTGGTAACACAGAGTGCTATCCAGACAAGGTTGCAAGAAAATTGAAGCGGGCAGGATACTGGTACAAACAAGGTTTGATCCTCTGGAAGTCTGTCTAGGTCAGCTGCAGAACTGATGATTAGTCCTGGTCCTTTCCACATGGGTTTGCAATTTAAATGAGGCAGACATTGCTGGGAGTTATTTACAGATGTTCCAGCAAAACCAACAGGGAAGCTTCATAGTTTCTGGTTATGGATGTAGAAGTGGCTTAGTAGCAGGAAAAATTTAACATAAAATTTTAAGCCATAAGAAATAATAAACAATTATTTATAAAGAGCGTCATAAATTTAAGGATAACTATTGTGTTATACATGCAATTTAAAAAGTTAAAAACAAAGACCACCACCACCAATAACAACCACCAAGACTATCCCACAACATTATGTTTTGTCTGTGCCTCTTACCTCCAAGCTCATTCTTTTCACAGGATTGCCTTACCTTGACATCAAGACTATAATTACAAGATAGTATTGGCAACTGTTTGCTTTGGTTTTGACTCCAGATATTTCTGGTGAGTCTAGGTTTTACCCTTTGCTGGTAGTGGATTGTTTGTTTGAAACTTCATGGAAAGATACCTGGGCTTGAGTAAGAATAATATCTGATTTCCATTCCCTTCTTACAAGCTAAGCAAGACATTAAAACTCTCTGAGTCTTAGTGTCTTCATTTGTGGGATAACATCTATCATGCCTATCTCACAAGATTATTTCAGGAATGAAGAGATTATTACAAAATAAACTTTATTATTTGTAAAGTGTTGGACCATTGGAAATTGATACTTTTAAATATTTTCCTGATTTTGGAAAATTTGTAAAATTAAAATTACAAAAAATAAACTATTTTCTTAGACTTACAGCTCTTAGTCACATCTAAAAAGTCCAATTCCTCATTTATATACAGGCATCCACCTGGGATAATTCCCTGTCACTAAGGTGGCAGCAATTCTCAAATTCATATCTTGATCTCTCATTCTCTAAATCCAGAAAATACATGGGAGTTTGCAATTCCCAGTGAATTCTGGCTACCTCAATCCATCTTACTTTCCTTTAAGAACAGCATCATCCAAAACAGTATGTGTCACAAATATTTTCTATTCAGATGTTCAGGTGATTTCTATATACTGATCTCAGAATGCATGTAGGACAGCTAGGAAATTGTGCTGTCAATCAAAGCACTTCAAGAAGCAGAACCCACAGGGTTATGGTTTGAATATGAAGTATTCCCAAAGACTCATGTATTAAAGGTTTGATCCTTAATGCAGCAGTTACAGAGGTGGGATATTAAGAAAGTGATTGAGTCATGAGGACTCTGACCTCATCAATGGATTTATCCATTGAAGGATTCCCAGTTTGATGTTTTGTTGAGAGGTAGTGAAAACTCTAGGAGGTGGGTCCTGGCTGAAGGAGGTAGGTCACTTGGGGTGTGTCCTGGAATGTTATATCTTGTCTCTAGCCCCATCCTCATTTTCTCTGTCTCCTGTCCACCATGAGTTGGGCCCTTTTACTCTACCACATGTTCCCTGCCATGATGTTCTACCTCACCATGGCCAAAATAAATATTTCCTTCTTTAAATTGATTTTCTCAGGTATTTGGTCACAACAATCAAAAGCTAAGATAAAGTGAATAAAATAACTTGGATTTATGGCAGGCACAGATCCTGATAATTGATTGGTATCTTCCTTAAGATCTTCTCTGGTCTAGATACACCATCACATTATTAGTTGGATTTTTTTTCAATGTGATTCCTTCCATCTGTGTTATAGGTAGTAGAGAATGTTTCTAGATATAAGCCTAAGATGTCTATCAGTCTCACTATGTAGTTGAACAGTATTTTCAACCTTTCCTGTGAACTCAGTTTTTTTTTTTTTACCATCAAATGTGGACATGTGATAGTTTAATTAACTAGAAAATGCCTTGCAAACTGACCTCAAACAAGTGTCTTATCCACTCTTTTTCATCCTAAAACAACTGGACCTATAATGCTGCATGTTTGTCCATGCAAATCCTCTATGACAATCATTAGCAGGCAGTCTTGGAGTGGAGACCATACTCGATGAAATAATAGAACAAACATTAGAAATTTATGACTGCCAAAAATCCCTAATGCAGCACTCACCCTAAACTCTGGGCTCCAATACCAGCATCCTATTTCCATAACACCTGGCTTCACTTGCCACATGTCTCTCATCTATGAGATTTTCTTGTTTTAAAGAAGAATTTTAAAATACCAAAGCAGAGTATAAAGCCTAAATAATTATGCAGAAGACAAGGTTGATGGTGGCAGGGAGCCAGCATTGGATGAGTCCTTGTGAGTACTTCTGTCTTTCCTTGAGTAGTAGAAAGAGTTCAATCACATTCATCAAAGATTAAAGTGCTTTGAGCTGCCCCTCTAGAGCACTTGGGACTAGTCGTTGCCTTCTCCACTCTCATCCAGAAGCAGCTTAAGTTTTTCCATCCATCTATTAATTTTCTACATCTGGTACAGCTTTCCAACTTTCCACCAGGGCTTCCTTTCATTGTTCACAGTCTTCCATTTCTCTTTCTACAAAGAAGCTTTGGGATGCCTAAGAGGCAGGAAAAGGAGAGGAGAGGGTCAATCTGCAAAATACATGAAGATAAGTTTTATTTTCAGAGCTCCTAGCTTCCTACTCTGTACCATGTATCTGTAAAAATTGTTCTGAAAATTAAATAGAACAAGCTGTGGAGGCAAACAGAAAAAAATGAGCCTAGATCAGGTTCAACTCAATTTGACAAGTATTGATTGATTGCCTATGATGTGCTATCACAGAGTTAGAAAGCTGAAAGGCAGAAAATCGACAGAGAGGAGCAGAATCAAGCCTCTTTCATCTATTGTATTTGGTAGTATCTGTTCTACCTGAATGCTGACTAACAGTTTAACTCACAAATTGTAGAAAATTGTTGTAGGAAATATTTGCCTTCACAATATCCTTTCCATCTGTCCCTAAAAATAAGATGCTGATTTTCCTTGGGAAGCATCCTTTCTCACATCTAAGCCACAAAATTGAGATAAAATTGGTTCCATCTCCAGTAACAGGAAAAAACAAGTATCACAGGGAAAGGTGGTCCGAGCATCATCCTTTTCTGGCTACAGTGAATGGCTGTGGCAGGGAGGGACACAGGAGGATATTAATGCCAATCTAAGACAATCCCAAGACCATTTTCCAGAGCCACCAGAAGAAATATATTCATTCTCTGCTAGACTTTTTGCAAATACAAACTAAAGGGCTTGAAGTCATTAGTAACCACAGTACCATTAAAAGAAATCTCCTAAGAAAAGACTTAATCCAGAAACAAGCAGAACCTGGTCCTGAAAGAGAAAATTCTAAAGACATTGTTTGAGCCCTTAGATAATAGCTTTCCATAAAACCATTCTTCTTAAAATTCCCAGTTAGTTGAACCAATACATTCTCCCTTTTTATTAAGTCAGCTTGAATTGGATTTAGAAAATCTTGTCAAATATTCCTGACAAACTTATCTTATTCTGTTTATAGGATGTTTTTAGTGAATGGGGTGAATCCAAAGGATATTCTCTTTCCTTTAACCTTGGTTTGGGTTGGGGTTTGACTTAGTTGGTAGAGCACCGCTCTGCACTCTCTGAGGACCCAGTTCAACACCCAGCACCTCAAAAACAGAGGAAAGACGTGGCAATCGACTCCAGAATCAATCCTGAAATAATCAGCCACTGAAAACCCTATGAGGGTTGCTATGAGTGGGTCACAACTAGATGGCACCTAACAACAACATCAATAACCTGGTTTATTTAAAGAAAAGAGAGTCATTTAAAAAAAAAAAAGATTCTTACATACAATTTTGTTGTTGTTGTTAGGTGCCCTCGAGTTGGTATCCGTCTCATAGCAACTCTGCATACAACAGGGGAAACACTATTGTCAGTGCTTCTCTTCTGTTCATAAGATTTTCAATGGCTGATTGATTTTTGGGAGTGGGTTGCTGGGTCCTTCTCCCAATCCTATAGCACCTGGTGTTCCCAGGTGGCCTCCCATCCAAGTACTAACCAGGCCCAACCCTGCTTAGCTTCTGAGATCTGAAGGGAGCAGATGCCACAGTGCTATGGCTGTATGTTTATTAATTGGCATCTTCACCAATAACTTTTCCAGCCTCTTTTACTTGACACTTCCTGATAACATGTGGTCACCCATCGTCCCACAATTATAAGCAGTAAGAGATGTATTGGATTCTAAAAGAGTTCAGCAATTCTGTTACCTGGTCTAAAAGATCCTGGGACAACATCAATGTACTACTGTAGCTTAAAGGCCACAATCTCAATAAATCTACTGTTTATTGGTGTGTTCACTATATGCAGCCACCATGTCAAGAGCTTGGTATGCCAAACACTTCACCAAAACTTCAGAAAACCCTATTATAAATCCCATGTAGATTAAGCAGCTGGGCTTCCTAAAAATTAAGCAGCTCACCGAAGGTCAGCTAGAAATGGAGACAGATTTAAAATCATGTCCACATGATTCCAAAACCTGTGACTTCAGCCATGTTATAATTTCTCAGTTCATTCTCATCTTTTCATCTTCTCATGCCTTACCCACCCTCATGGTTACCAAATGAGTTCAACAGAATCTACAGCCGAGTGATTCAACTCAGTTTCCTGAGTCTGATCCTTCCCTTCCCCACACTGCACTCTTTTCTCACCTGTGTGCTAGGATGCCTCAGAAGATCCATTTTAGGACGGAATTACCTAGGGAGATTCAGCTTCTGTCTGGGGAAAGGGAATTGGAGTCCTTTATAGTGATATGTCCTAATACAAACTTGTCACCCTCCCCCTTAAACAAACTCCCCTAAAATTGGTAGCAAATTTCTGTTTATTGGAACTGCTTCCTTATATGCAGTATCCACTGAGTTGCTAAATTCTCCAGATTCTTCCTTCAAGATTATGCCTCTTTCTAATTCTAGTACAACACTTCCTGTGTTACTTGCTCCCCTTGAGACATTATAAGCTCTTTCTGCCTACTTTCTCTGCTTTTTTCCTTTTTTGTTCCTCCTGGAGATTAACTCAAAAGACCTTTTCTATCCCATTACTTACCAGCTAGTCTCCCCTGTTCTCCTTATATACTGAATAGATTTACAAAGTTTTAGCATAGTCTTTTTTATATATACAAACTGGCCTCTGACTACATTTTTCTCCTTTTACCTCCCTATGTAAACTATTACTTGAATGTGTTCTGATTGCTGACCCTGAGCTCAGTTTGCTGTCTTATTCCATGATCTGTTAGCATTGTTTACTCTGCATGAGAAATATTAACCCCTTTCTCCACCTGTGGTGATTCTATTTCATCCTTAAAGACCCAGACTATGTTTCATTTCTTCTGAAATACTAACAAGAAATTACTCCTCCTCCTCTGAACATCTAAGGAGCATACTGACATCACTTCTTCCATGATAGTTACCCCATATTGCCTTGCACTGCAGTTTCACGAGTGGATGTTTTATTCTTCCCACCAGGTATTAAGCTTTTAAGATTAGGACTCACAAATTGCAGATTTTTATGCCCCACCAAAGCATTTTCCTTGCACATTGGCTATAAGAGATATTGACTGAATAAGTGAAATTCTGCCACAATCCAAGATAGTCCCCAAGGATTTTTGCCTCCTAATATTACAATAGTGTTTCCCCTGTTGTACAGAGTGCCTGCAGCTGTAGCCCTGTGGCATCCGATCCCATCAGATCTTGGAAGCTAAGCAGGGTCTGGCCTGGTTAGTTCCTGGATGGGAGACCGCCTGGGAACACCAGAAGCTGTAGGCTTGGGAGAAGGACCTGGCAACCCCCTCCCGAAAAATCAATCTGCTATTGAAAACCCTATGAACAGCAGAGAAGCACTGACAATAGTGTTTCCCCTGTTGTACAGAGGGTCGCTATGAGTCGGATACCGACTCGACTGCACCTAACAACAACAACAACAATATTCCTGTTCTTGTATAGTTCCCTCCTACACTGAATAACCAAGAAGATATTATAGAAAGTCGTAAGAGATATTGGGGCACATCAGTCCTATGGAGTGGTTCACACAGTAGTGAATTGAGGTTTCCTGCTAACAGCTAGCACCAACTTATCTACTATATGACATAGCATCTTGGAAGTAGATTTTTCAGCCCCAGTCAAGACTTCAGATGAGTGAAGCCCCATATGACATCTCAATTACAATCTTCTGAGCCACTGTGTGCCAAAATGATCCAGTTAGATTTGTATGAGATAATATGTACTTATTATAATTTTAAGACCCTAAATTTCAGTGTGGATTGGGGTTTAGCATCATTGATAGAGTGCTGATCTGTATTCTCTAAGGCCCTGAGTTCAATGCCCAGCTCTGCAAAAATGAGAAAAAGACCTGGCAGCCCACTCCAGATATAGTCCCAAACAATCTGCCTTTGAAAACCCTGTGAATAGCAGAGAAGCACTGACAGTGCCAATTATGCACCAGTGTTAGGAAGTGTTTTATTCCGTTGTATATTGGGTCACTATGAGTCAGACCTGACTCAGTGGCACCTAAAAACCTAACAACCACAAATTTTAGAGTAATGTGTTACGTGTTGTTCTTAGGTGCTACTGAATCACTTTCAACTCATAGTGATCCTATGTACAAGACTCATAGCCATTCATAGAGTTTTCAATGACTAATTGTTTCAGGAGTGAGCTGCCAGGTCCTTCTCCCATTTTTGCAGTGCTAGGGATTAAACCAGAGCTTTAGAGGACACAGACGAGTGTTCTACCAACTGAGCTAAACCTCAGCCCCAATTTATTACATAGCAATAGATAATTAATACAGAGCCCATTGTGGTAGCTGTAAATACAAGTAAAAGAAAGTCTTAAAAAACTTACACTGACTTTGAAGAGAAAAGTTTTTTTAAAGGGAAGTGATAAAAAAAAAGGAAGAAAGGTCTTCAAAATTTTCAATACCTAGTTATGAATGAGGCTGGGACTTAGCTCAGTTGGTAGAGCACTGCTCTGCAGTCTCTGAGGTCCTAGGATTGATTCCCAGCACTGCAAAAATGGGAAAAGGATGTGGCAATCCACTCCAGAGGCAATCCCAAAACAATCAGCCATTGAAAACACTGTGAGGGTTGCTATGAGTCCAACATGACTCTATGACACCTAAGAATAACAATAACAAATTATGAACACAAGATTTTTCTTTGCAATAGGACAATTAAAGAAAGATTGTTGTGAATTTCTAGGTCTCTGCTTGTATTTGTGATCCATGAGCCATAATCTCTAAGCATGTTTGTGACCTTAACAATGATGACCTACACAATAAATATTAGTAACTATAATTTGTCTTATATTCCTATGTGCCAGATATAGTTCTACAATCTTTCCAACAACCCTAGGATGTAGGCATGCTTATTATCCCCATTTTACAGAGAAGGCCACAGAGGCCTACAGAGATGAAGTAGCTTGCTTGAGATTTCAGAGGAGGTTTTTACATCCAGAAAGCCTATTGTTCAGCCCAGTCTCTGAACTGCTATACTGTGTGAGCTTTCATGAATCTTTTAAGAAGTATCATCATGCACAACATTTCACAGAAATCATGCAAAGTACTAAAGTTAAGTTAATTTAAAATTAGTGACACTGATTAATTCAGAGACTGGTCGCACCCTCCCTCACATGGGTACAAGCCGGTTTTACCTTGCATCCTTTCATAGGTAAAATTGTGAAGTAAAGCTGAAAGCCTGCCTCATTCTGAATGCCCTCGAGACACTTTTAACACCTTGAGTGTGTTTATCTCCAGCCTAGTGGGATTTGAAGTATCCTTTGATTCAAGTTGGGTTCATCAAAGTCATGTTTGAATCCAGACCACAATTGTTGGTTTTCTATATACAATAAAATTCATTTTACTCTTTTTTCCAAGTCTAGAAAGAACATGGCAAATAAAAAGAAAACTACAATTCAAGAGCTATTTCCATTCTGCTTATTTTTGACAAATGTTATTCACAATGCTAAGGAACATATGAAATCTGTAAGTCTTGCTCTCACAGAGCTGATACATTGCTCACCCTCCTTGCATATCCACTCTCCTAAGCTGCCCAGTGGATGCACCTCTCCATGCCTTTCCCCACACCCACACAAACATGTACTTCTGTTTAGAAGTATATATATACAATGTTTTGTGAATGTTGTCATTTTTTGTTTCACAAAAATGAGATCTCAAACACTATGTATTACTCTTAAACAGAATATGGTTCTTTAATGACATATTATAGATATTCCATTGTATCAATAGATAAAAGTGTTAATTCGTTCATGATAAAAATTGCTTAATTGTCCAAAATTATCTCTTGAATTTATCTCTACCTCTCCTTTATGGATAGTTATTCAACTCTTATGTAGAAATTTCTGACACCACAAAACCACCACAATTAAGATGTGCTTTTATACATGGCCTAATTGTTCTTCTGTTTCTAAAGAGCAAATATCCATAATTAGGTCATCAGGTCATGGATGTATGGTCTAAATTTTTGATAGAAATTTCTAGATTATTTTTTAGAGAGGGGTTCCAGTATGTAATGTTTCCAGGTGCCAAAGCAAACTAGGAGAATGCCAGCTTCCTGTACCCTTGCCTGCACTTCTTGTTGAGTGCCATCGAGTCTGGTCCAACTCCTAGCGACCCAACACAGTTCCATGCACACAATCTTTTTATGTTTGAGCCCAACGTTGCAGTCACTATGTTTCTTCTCATTTTGAGTCATCCCACATCAGCCAGAGGTGATCCCAGGGGCTTTACTCCATTCCTGTCCTCATTTAATTCGACTCTGCTCTGAGGCAGCAACTCTTCCCAGTTGTGCCTTGAATGTCTTCCAGCCTGAGGGGCTCATTTTCCAGCACTATATTTGACAGTGCTTCTCTGCTATTCGTGGGATTTTCAATGGCTAATTGTCTTGGAAATGGGCTGCCAGGTCCTTCTCCTTAGTTTGCCTTAGTCTAGAAGCTCAGCTAAAACATGTCTACCATGAGTGCCCGTATTGATATCTGAAATACTGGTGGCACAACTTTCAGCAAGGCAGCAACACACAAGTCTCCACAGCATAAGCTGACAGATATATGGAATTCACCTGCACTAGATCTTCTTATTTTTTCGGTTTTGATAATTTGATAAGTAGAAGATATCTTTTTGTTGTTTTAGTTTCATCCCCCTATTACTATGGTAAAACTTTTGCAAATGTTTACAGACCACATAGATTTTTGTCTTCTCACAATTACTTACTACTATCCTTCATGCATCAGCATTCTCCTCTTCTTTTTCCTTTTTTTTTAAAAAAAGGATCTCACTAAGTTGTGCAGGCTGCCTTGAACTCATGATCCTTCTGCCTCAGTCTCCCCAGTCACTTGGGATTACAGATGTGTGCCACAGCATCCAGTTCATTTTTCTTTCTTTTAGGATTTTTCTTTTATCAATATGTAGAATCAAATCATACTAACTTTTTATCTGTAGTTTTGGTTGAAATTTCCAGCCAATCCTTTATCATTTTTAAAAATTTTCATGTTGTATACTACCATCAAAATACTTTTGTTTGTAATAAAATAAATCTATTTTTTCTCTTTTATTGTTCCCAAGTTTGATTTCTGAGAGAAGTTCTTGAAAGTCTAAAATCATATAATAGTTTTCTAAATTTCCTTGAATTATTTTATCACTTAATTTGAATCACATCTCTTTTCTTTCAATATGGTAAAGATATTGTTCCATGACCTTTTAGCTTCTAATGTTGGAGATGAGGGATTACTGTTAGTCTTAGTTTCCTTTTTAATAAACTAGAGAGAATTTTATGTTTGTGTATGAGAGTTGTTTTGTTTTTTAACTATGCTGCCTGAAATCTTTAAAAGTTTTCTCTTTATTTTTGTAATTTAATATTTCCATGAAAGGGTCAGGAATATAGTTCAGTGGTACAGCACTTGCTTGGCACCTGTGAGGTCCAAAGTTCAAGTCCCAGCACTGCAAAAAAATAAAAAATAAAAAATTGGTTAATGTCGGGGTTCAGCTCAGGCCTGGCAGAGGTCAGAGCCTTGCCCTGACACCGAGTGGGTATCGGGGACCCACTGGACCAGGTTGGTGTAGTGGTGGGAGGGCCAAAGAAGGACTTCCAGAGACCTTCTGCAGGAAACAGGAGAGGGAAAGTTCATTGGGTTGCTCCCCAAGTGAGGAGCAACCAGCAAAAAAGCCCCTCTCAAGTGCTCAACTGCTAGCTCTAAGCCTACAGCATAGAATGCTGCAGGCTCACTGGTGGTACCGCTCAGCATTAAAGGCACAGCTAAAAGCAATTGGTGTTCTGCTGGGCTGGAGGTCTGGTGGTCTTGACTCTCGCAGCTTGCCTTCTTTGCCTCCCTCCTTCAGAAGATGGGAGGAATTGGGAGGCTCTTCGTGGCTGGCTTGCAGCCTTCAGCGCTTCGAGGCCCCTAGTCTTGACTCGTCGGCCTACTTGAAGATCTTCCGCTGAATTAGGGAGTGCTGGATTGAGATGATGGGGTCCAAACAGCAGGTAAAGGATGGTGAGAGATGAAGGGGTGAAGTGGGGTCCAGGGCCCAGCTTATATAGGGTCCCAGAGGGGGCCATGTACTGGGGATAGCCAATCAGGGCACATTCCTGACAGCTACAGCAGGTAAACTATCATCCATGCCAGGTAGGGGCAGTTATTTAACTGGGGTGCTAGGGGTAGCCAATCAAAATTGAGGTGATTGAGGCTGGTCAGGCTGGTCAGGGGCCATCTTTGTTCACTGGGAGGAATAGAAGTGAATGAGTGGAATGTGGCCCTGGGGTCACCTAGAGGTCAGTCCCTCATGCTAGTATGAGGGACCCTAGTTATGGGGTACATTTTAAAAATCCCCAACAGGTTAAACTAAAAAATAAGTAAAATCCACCAACCTATATCTAGGACTATTTTCATTAATCCTACCTACCTGGGCTTCAAAAACCCTTTTACTTTACAGATTTAATAGATTTTTTAAATCTATTACTTTTTAAAGTTTGCAGCCATAGCACCCTGGCATTTGATCCTGCCTGATCTTGGAAGCTAAGCAGGGTCAGTCTGTTAGTGCTTGGATGCAAAACTGCCTGGGAATACCAGATGCTGCAGGCTAGGGAGAAGGACCTGGCAATCCACTCCCAAAATAATCTGCCATTGGAAACCCTATGAATAGCAAATAAGCAGTAACAATAGTGCCTGGCATGGCACAGTATTGAGGAATGTTTCATTCTGTTGAACATGGCATGGCTATGAGTTGGACCTGACTCAATGGCACCTAACAACAACAACAATTGCTTTTTAAACTTCTAATTCTCCTCCATAAATTCTTTCTCCTCTCCATTTCCTTTCCATCACTTATGTGTTAAATCTTCTGGTTGTTTAATCCATGTCTCTGAGCTTTGCATTCATGATTTCACTCTATTTTTACTCTATTGAGATAGATGTTCTTCCAATGGACATTGTCTTCTAAGTCACAAATTCACTTTCAATAAGTAACCATCTCTTCTTTTTTTGTTTTGGCTGAAATGTTTTCAATGTTTTTATTCCAAAAAGCATTGATTGTTGTCTTGCCACATTTCTTTAAGAATTTTGTTGTCTTTCTTTCTACAAGCATCTTCAAACTCATCTGTCTACCTCAGTGGAACTCATTATAATAGAAGCTCATCTAGGAATCCCTCTGCTGTTGTCTTCTAATGAGGGTTATTTTTGTTTATTCTGGCATGTGGGATTATACTCCTTCAGTGACCACATATATCAGGCTGTACAAGTCTGTCATCTGGGGACAGAGTACAAAATGTAGACTCAACTTACATGCTAAGGTAAATAAATAATAACATATTACATGTTGTTGTTGTTAGGTGCATCGAGTCGAGTCCAACTCATAGTGACCCTATGTACAGAAAATTGAAATACTTGCCAATTCTGTGCCAGGCAAACGATCTTAATTATGTTTAAGCCCATCGTTGCAGACACTGTGTCAATCCATCTGGTGGAGGGTTTTCCTCTTTTCCGTTGACCTGCCACTCTCCCAAACATGATGTCCTTCTCCAGAGATTGATCTCTCCTGACTACATGTCGGAAATATGTAAGACGCAGTCTGGCCATTCTTGCTTCCAAGGAGCACTGTGGGTACATAGTCATGTTAAAGATACATCTGACAGCCTATTTTGTTTCTAAATAGGAATATGTTGCAAGTAGTTTTAATGTTTAAAAGCAGACGTTCTAAAAGGACATAATTTTTTATTATTAATAAAAAGAGTTACATTTAATATCCAGATATGACTCAGTAGAAGGTAGAAAATATAGATGAGTCACTGTGGCTGATAAACACAATGAATTAATGTCACTAGTTCAGGTTATTGCTCAAATTGATCCTTTATAAGTTGTAAAATATTCTACCCAAATGAGAAAAAAAAAATTGAAAACAAGCTGATGACATTTTTTTAAAAGAAAGAAAGAAAAGAAACCTTTATCTTCACAGTATGTTTTTGAGGAAGAATTTTATTTTATTTTTGAAAGTAGCCTCTAATAACCAATGATAGGTGGGAATTTTAAAGTAAAGAAAATAATGAAGACAAAAACAAAAAACAAAAATTAAAAACCAACTGGGAAAAATTTCCAGTCCCTGGTGTGGAGGAAATCATAACCTGGGCTAGGTCTGTATGGTCATTCCAGTTCAAATCTGAACACTAATTAGATTGCCATGTGCTGTCTCTGCCAATATGTTAAGAAACCAATTATGCTAAATAATAGTGCCTGAAGGGTTTTGCAGAACAACTGGAGAAAGATCAGTGCAATAACCTAGGACCTGAAATTTCAATGTTTAGTTAGGAAGCATGTGATTTTCAAAAACAAAGTTTATTGGATATTATTTTTAAAAACACAGTTAACATTTTACAATATTTATACTGTGATCTTTTGGTGAGCAGAAGTTGAAAAAGATAGCAGGACAGTAATATCATATCAATACCAAATATTTACTGAAATAATATTTCAAGGAAAATATAAAGCTCTGTGGGAGCAATCTAAAGGGACTTATTTAACAAATGTAACCTTTAATATAACTATCAATCAGGTGGGCTAGATGTTCAGGGCCTCTATTTCCCACACATTTCAAAAAGCTGCACATTTTTCTGACTTGCATAAATAATAAATTGTCCTTTGTACAAGATGAGCCTTTATTATTCAATCCCTCAATCAAAATGGAAGTGCCAAATAGAAAATTGTATCCCTAGGCAAGAAAGAGGTGCACTTCAAGAGATATGGGTTTTAAAAGAAAATTAATGTTGCAAAATAACAAAGAAAATATTGAAATATATATCAGGAAAATAATATCTAAATAACTTAGCATTAGTAAGGGACCCAGTCGAAAAAGAAAAAAGATGAGCTATTAGCAGCATACGCGCAGAACTCTCCACAAGCAGCATTTCTTCAAAGGAAGGGGAAAATCTGGATCTGCTCATGGCAGTTACTCCAATGGTGAAAGTTCTGGGTTCTATTCCACATTGTGCCATTGGCATTGCTGTGAGGATTTGAGCCACACACTGTATCTCTTCGTGGGTCCCAAGAATTTTTCATTCAAGCCTTCTCTTTATTCACCCACTGAATCTATGTCATGATAAGCCCAAGTAAAACCATAAACATTAATGCTTTAATAGCAGAGTTGCCTAAAGGAATGTTCAACAAAGAGGGCTGGCTTCTAAAATTTTCATCATGCTAAGAATAACAGAAAATTTCTGTGGAGAATGAGATAGCTATTGGCCTCTTTAAAAAGCTTTGTGGTTGATAGGAGCACATGATAATGCTCAATTGTCTGCTTTTCTCTGAACCCTCAGAAAGGAGGTGTGATGATCAAATAAAAGGACACACATTGGGTCTCAGTTCCAAGAAGTGAAAATTTCAAAACAGAAAATTCAGAATGGCCTTCAGGCTTCTTTTTGGACATTATTACACCTGGAATTTGGGGACTTAAGATGCAAATGTACATATTCTTGCCCACTTTAGGCATTGAGACCAAGATCTTTCAATATTGCACGCTCTCTAATTCTACTTTTTGTGAGGTTAAAGTTGTAGGACACAAGCCCAGGTTATGGCTGGGAAGTGAAAATAAAGCAAGTATGGGGAACCTGTCTCTCTCTGTGTCTTTTGCCAGGAATACATACTATGTTATGGATTAAATATGAGATATCCCCAAGAAGTTCACATGTTTCAATGCTTGGTCTCCAACTCGTGATACTATTTTGGGAGGTTATGGAAGCTTTAGGAGGTAGAACCTAGCTGGAGGAAGTCACTAGGAGGTGGGTACTTGGGGGCATATTATCCCTGACCACTTCCTGTGCTGCTCTCTGCTTCCTGGCCCACCATGATGTGAGCTGCTCCACTCTGTCTTCCTGGCCATGATGGACTGAATCCCCTGAAACTATGAGCCAAAATAAATCTTTTCTCCTATAAGTTATTTCTGTCAGGTATTTTGGTCACAGTGGTGAAAAGTAACTATTAGAGACTACCAGGGATACTGTTTTGGCTAGGGCCATGTACCTTAAAAAAATCATTCCAGGGTTCAGATAAGGAACATGGAAGATTCAAGAGGTCATTGATGTTATGCATCAATGTCAGAATTCACTCCTGACAACTTGTGGAGATTCAGTGATCTCTGTTAGCTGAAGATGATTTCCAAAGGTCTTATGATATTTAATTTGGACAGCATTTTCACATAGTTTATTATTTAAGGAGTTATTTAAACTCCTTAAGGCATCCTCAAAACTTTATCTTTTGGAAGACAAATGTCTCACAGACAACATGGACCTCTCTACCCTGACAACTACCACCACAAACTCGGCAGGCCATGCCTCATGTCTGTAGCCATGGACTTTTGACCTTTTCAAGTTAGTGATGTCTCTGTAATTTTGCATCACAGTATATTTTTAATTAAAACCATTGTAGCAAATTCTACATCTTGTCAAATTATACAGAATATGTGATAGGCTTTTAGCAACAATGAGACTCATTTTTTTAAAAGACACCTTAGCCTTTTCTAGATCATCATATAATTGCCAACCTCTTTATGGTATTATCTTCTCTACCAATTATCTTAAACCAGATTATATTCCAAAATCTTTATTACCAAAAGTCCAATGTTCCTGGCTTCCTCATACAGGTTATTGGTGGAAAATGATCATCTACTCCATCAAGTAGATTTTCTATAAATCCAACCCCACTATTTCCTCAGGCTCATAATTGCAGGACTGGTATACACTTTCTTCTTTATAGCACCATACTATGGCCTCTAAAAACAAAACTTTGGGTGTACAATCTGGTATTTCTTTATCCTGCTCCTAGAAACTTGAGTATTATTTATTTTCTGAAAGGCTTCAGAGTAGAATTCACAGCATTCTTGACTCTACACATCCTAGAGGAGCAGGTCAGTGCTCTTCTAGGCTTTTCCCTTCAACATTATACATTTCTATCAATCAGCCTCTCACATTAACATCTCCAAAGTCTCCCTCTTTCCTCATTGCTCAACTTCTAAGTCTATTAGCAATGTCTGTTATCATTTTTTAGCTAAGGTTCAGGCTACTTTCGCCACTCTTGAGGATATGCATGTCCCTGCTAAGCCTTATAAGGGAGTTCTGGTATGACATTTTACAATCATTCTCTTGGGAATCACCAGGGGAAATAATTCCTCCTGGCATCACATATTGTCACTGCCCTGTGTAAGTGTTCCTCCTCTGGAACCTGACATAGGCATATACTTACTGCGCTGCTCCAGGTGAAAGTGATTGATTCTTCTACACTATAAAAGTGCCTAGCATGGCACTGTAAGTAAAGTCTTTGCTAGCTCTCTCTCCACAACTTCTGTGCTTAGATCACCTAGGGGCTTGGCAGTAAGGCTTTGTGGTTGACTTCTAGTTGTCCCTAATATCTACTTTTCCCTTTCTTTCATTGCAATGGTTTTTCTGAGTACATGGCCACCTAATTAAAGACTTTCTTAAGCTATCATTACAGTTAAATATATCCATACTACTGGCTGACTAGTGGGATGTGAGAGGAAGTAATATGTGTTCTTCCAGGTCTTATTTATAACAATAGGGTACATGTTTCCCTAACTCTTCTTCTCCTACCCATTGGTCACAATGGAGATGGAGAGAAATGGAACTACTCTCTTAGAGATAAAAGCCCGAGGTTCAGATCAACAGAGCCACCCTACCACTCTGCACTGCTACATTAGAGAGAGCTAAACTGTTTTAATTCAGTATATTTTAAGCTCTACTGTGACAACAGATTGGACTGTATCACAGCTAGTTCATCTCTTTTATCATTATATACACTCCTTGAATTGCACAGATACTAGAGTTTTCTAAGACAAGCAAATAAACTCAACTCTAATAATAATGCTTGATTACATAATTCTATCAGAAAGAGCCTCTAGGTGCCTAATAATAGCTTTATAGCCCTCTGTGGTTAACAAAGTCATAGCATGGCTTATAAGTGTTCTCTTCTCTATTCTGCATTTTTTAAGTTCTTGAGATCTTGATAGTCCTTTACATCAGATCTGACTCAGTATCCAATGGCAATGGAACTGTCCAGGAGTTTTCTTCACTAGGTGTGACTATTTGAAGAGAGAAACAACTACTGTCATGTCTCCCTTCTAAAGAAATGCAGGCATGACCCCCAGTCATACACTCTGAACAAAATTTAAGAAGAGGAATTCAGTGAAAAGTTATGAAAATTGCCCACCATATAGCTTCTAAATTGTTCCTTTATTTAAAAGCATACTCAAACTTTCTCTACCTTTCAAGGACCAATGACTCACAGGTAACTTGAACCAGGAGACTCTTCTTATTACTGTGAGTTCCATGAGCATCACCATTGACTTATAGTCCTTTTGCTCCCTATGCTAACAACTACCACCACCACTCTGCACACCATGTCTCATGTCTGTAGCCATGGACCTTTGACCATTCTGGGATTAGTGAAGTCTCTGTAATTTTGTATATTTCTCATCATGCTGAGTATTAAAATTGCCCCACAAAGACAGACATGCTGCAGTATTATTTTGTCCATTGGTGATAAGGGATGGTATTTTCTCTGTGTGGGGAACACAGAGACATTTGCTTTAGTCCACATGTTAATAAAATAGTATCAACTACATTCTCTCAACTAAAGTAATTGTCTATCTCAAGAACTGATTACATTTCTTTTGCCCTTTCTACTTTCTTCCTAAAGGGTCCATAGCAATACACTGTGTCAAATAAATCATTCCAAAAAAGGCACCCATAACAACTACTACATAGTTTTTTGTTTTGTTTTGCTTTGTTTTTTGGAAAAGTAAGTAGAAAATACAAGGGGAATTTTATAGCAGTCATGATCCAGAGATTATTATGATAGCAATTCTTCCAGCATGTGGAGATATTCCCATGGAATATTCTATAGGATTCCAATGGCCAATTTAAGAATCAATAGTCAAGGGTGCACAGATTCTTCCTTTTAATCATTATGATGAAACATTACTATCAACCACTGTGTAAATCTCAATGTCCCTGGATTTGGCATAGTGATTAGAGACAAAGAGACAGAGAAGTTCTTCACCAAGTAGATTTCAAAGCAGAAAATTGAAATGTAAACTTGTTCTACACATCTCAACATCTGCTTCCAAAACTAAGATGCCTTTCAGGAACATGTTAGTATCATTTTCTCTCTCTTATCAACTTATTATCTCATAATGACAACCCAGAGTTCTTTATGTCATTCCAAATATCATTCTAAAGAAGCCACCTTTCCCTTGTCACATTCTTTCCCCCCATTGCTTCCAACAACCATCTGTATTGTGCAAGTAATATAGATTAATCTGATGCACACCAGTCAGTTTCTGTGCTGTTCAATCTATACCAATCACACCCAATACACATTGATTCCAATATGTTTCACAATCTGTCCTGCATATGCCATTTTACTAAAGATGCATAATAAATGGAAGACTAAATGGCATTTTTTAAACATCAAGTACAAGGTAATAAGAAGCATTGTTCTTTGGTTCCTTGTGTGTTGAGTAACATGAGACATAGATAAGTTAATATTTAGAGAACAAGACACATTGGATCATTTTGGAGAGGATATAGCCATATGTTCATACCTCTTGCATTGGTATTACACATTATACCTTTAGGTAGGCTTTTTGATTGCTTTGATGTGTACTCCTTTCTGACTAAAAGGCTCTAGCTCAATCATGCTAATGAAATGTTCCAAATGTACAAGAGATTTGTGAAACCAGTATCTTAACACCAAAGTGATTATTATACTCAGTTTTCCTACCCATTATCTCTTAATATTGATTGATAAATAATACCATAAAGTAGATAAAAGCCTATATATTAACAACTACACTTACAAACTTACAGGCTTTTGTATTATTGATCCAAGAAGAAATTATTGACCATTTGCTATGCACCCCTCTCCTCCTGTACCAATCAGTATACTCTCAAGGACCTTATGATGCTATACTCAGCAATACCAGAGTGTTGTCAGCAGCCCTACATCATGCTGTTTTTGTTTGGCTTCTTTTCAATTCAGTGATATCAAACAGTTCACTAAGTAATACCTGAAGAAGAAAAAGAGAAAAGCAAAATTCTTTGCATTATTATCATAGCTAAGCCTACATAACATAAAAAAGTAACAATCTTAAAGAATGTACATTTTCATATATTATAATGTTGAAGCACTCAATTTGAGATAGGTAAGACTAGACTACAACGTGTTTCTGGTAGAAAAATTAGAAAGACAGAATAATGTTTTCCTGCTTTCAAATAAGTGAGTCACATATCTCAGTCTGAAAGGCTCTGTGTGTGTGTGTCAGTGTGAGATAATGCTGCCCTCTCCCCTCCTCTCTCTCCACTCCCCAGGGAAACGAGTCACACCTGGTTGCTACCCTTGGTAGAATGTTTGATATTCTGAATTCCCATCAGCCTTGCACAGCTAGGATGATGTCAGCACAGTTGACATTGTTAGATCCCTGCTCTGCTTACACCAACTCCCTGTTGCTCAGGTGTCAGATGAGTGAGAAGAAGGGCGGGGGGGCTTCATCTTCTTAGCAACTAAGCCAATGCCTCCAGGTTCCAGGAACGATGTAGCGATGTAGCGTTTGGGAGATTTCCAGTACATCTCAGAATTTTAGCTAGATTAAAAATCACTGCTGCTCTGAATGAAAATAAATTTCTCACCCTCTTCTCATAAGGATGTGTTTGCTTTCACAACATTTAAGATCAAAATGTTTATCACCAACATGCTTTTTACCAAACTCCTCGTCTCATAGTTCCTCAACTTATCTGGAATATCCTTTATTGATATTTTTTAAATAACCTTACTTCTCTTTAAAAACAAGAAAGCTAAAATGAGCCCATGTTGTTATCCTTCAGGGAACAAAAGTCAAAGTTATGGATAATATAAGCAATCAAATAAGATGGGAAATAGAGGATTGGCTAATAATAATAGTCTCTTAGAACAACTACAGATTAATTAATATGGCAGTATTTCTGGGTCTTGTTAGATTATAACCTCCAAACAGAAAGTCTAATAACACCATGAACAGTTGCAACCTATATAGACATTCAGTCATATACTGATTATCTCAGGGGAACACAGAGAAGAAAACTTAGGAAAGAGACATAAAAGGGTATTTCAGAAAGTGTTATGGTGGAAAAATCAATAACACCATGTACCCTGCCACAGCTGTCAAAAACCCCAACAATGGAGACTCAATGCCTACTTCCCAGAGCACTCTCTCCAAGTTACTCTGAATATTTTAGTTGCTTCACATAAATGTGTCTAGTTGCTTTATAGCATTTTTCCTGCTCACTTTACTTCTTCATCTCATAAACATTTCCAGGTAGAATATCTTCCTCCATGATACAGCCACGTAGGACAAGTAGGTAAGTAAGAGACATCAAAGTACTGTGCAATAAGTGCTCTCTTAAGAAATAACCCCTGGGTGCTCACAGAATAGAAAATCAGAGCCCAACTCAGCCAGGTGCTGTGACGTGGGGAGAAGTCCTCAGGTATGGCCTCCTTGAGTCTCATATTTCTTTTCTCAATTGTAATGCAAATTATAATTTTAAATCCTGACACCTTGTCCACCATCGAACACAACTAAAATTTTTAACAAGTAGCTCCATCCAGTCCAGACAGTTCATTTTTCTACTGACATTCCCAAATCCTACACAATAGAAACTGATATTCCATTTGAACTCCCACAGCAAGGGAAATGAGAAGAGTTTAGAGTAGGTATGTCTAACCCATGGGCTACAGGCTGCATGTTGCCCAGAACAGCTAGTAATGCAACCTCACAAAATCATTTAACATCATGTGTTGTTTAGCATTTATTTTTTGTGGCCCTATGCATAGTTCCAATTTCAAAATTCCAAAGCAATTCTGTGCATGTTAATAGAATGATACTTAATGTTTCTTTATAACATACTGGGACGTCAAATGCTAACCTTCAAATAAATGTAAACATGTCACAATAGGTAGCGTGAGTCATGTTAGCACCATTGCCTGCCATCTGGTCTGTTGAGTATAATTGGGTTGAATTCGAAGTGATTCGAAACTGTTTGAGTATGTCAGAGATTACATGAGTTTTTGGTAACTTGGGAAGTAAAACATAGCAATTGCTGGTAATACTTTTGAAAATTTAATTCAACCCAGTATTAGACGCCATGAATTGGCTATTGCAAAATTTACTTGAGAACTCACTAAGAATTGTAACCAGTTCCATCAAACCAGACTTGATAGATTAATTTTACAAAAACCAGGTCAAATTTCCCAATAGTTTTAAATTGTTCTCATTTCTCTAATCTTTATAATAAAATATTTTAAAAAGAAGTCTTATTATGTATATCTACTAACTATATTATATAATTTATGTACAGCCCAAAACAATTCCTCTTTACTTGGTGCAGCCCAGGGAAGCAAAAAGGTTGGACATCCCTGGTTTAAAAAGTTCTCTCTCCAAATCTCAAGACCTGAATGAAGGAGGGTTGTTGGTTGGGAGATATATATAACACCATGTCATTCCCCCTCCCCTTGCAGTTTACCTTTCTTGTTGTATTATAACTGCTTATTTACTTGTCACCTTCAAGAGATGATCCTGTTTGAAAGTATATTTTTATCTTGTTTACCCTACAGTACCTTTCATGTATCCCCACAGTCTCACCTAATACCTGGAACAGAGAAAGTGCTCAATAAATACTTCTGTTGAATGAGAATTTTCTGCTTTTACATCTTCTCCTGATTTTAATCCTGACTTTATCTCTAAACTTCAGAGGAGTGTTTCCTAACATTTTTCATATACTAACTCATCTAGAAAAATCATATTTGTAAAGCACACTTGAGTAAATGAGACAGACAAGCATTAACCCTCTGTCCTTCCTGATTCCCCAGATCCTTCATTCATTCCTCCAAAGCCTAGGGTATCGGTAATAGGGCATGTCTGAAACTATTTCTAGACTCATCACTTGGCAAACTCTTCTTATTTAGATAAATGAAAAAGGAGAAGCAATATCTTCCACTTGGCTTTTTGTAGCTCATCTTTCCTTCCCAACATTTTATGATGTTTTAACTTTCAGTTTTAAAAATATCTTGTTTGGAACACTTGTGCATGTAAAATGGAACAGCCGCTGTAGAAAGCAGCATGCTGCTTCCTCAAGAAATTAAACATAGAATCATCATGTGATCCTGAAATTCCACTTCAGTGTATATACTCAAAAGAACCAGAAGTAGGGACTCAACAAGTACCTATACACTCACATTCATAACAGCATTATTCACAATAGCTGAAAGTTGGAAACAATCCAAGTGTCTATTGATGGATGAGTTAGTAAATAAAATGTGGTATCCACATACAATGGACTATTATTCAGAAGGAAAGGAAGGAAATTTTGATACATACTGCAATACAGATGAAAGTTAAGGAAATTATGCTAAGTGAATCAAGTTATTCACAAAAGGAAAAATATTATATGACTCTGCTTACATGAGGTACTTAGATTAGTCAGTTCATAGAGATACCTTAGATGAGTCAAATAAATAGAGATACAAAGTTCAGTGATGGTTTCCAGAAGCTGGAGGGATGGAGCAATAATGAAGCTATTGTATAATGGGTACAAAGTTTCAGTGTGGTAAGATTTAAGTTCTGGAGATAGACCGAGGTAATGTTAGAACACCTGTGAATATATTTAATGTCACATCTGTACACTTAAAATTGATTAAAGAGGTAAATTTTATGCAATGTGTATGTCACTACAATTAAAAATATGTCTTTTTAAATGCTATTCAAAACACCTAAAATGATAATAATAATTCCTATAATTATTTGTGTAATAATTAATGAAAAGTTGGAAGGCATTATTGATTTATCCAGACATCTTAGAAAGGCACTTTGTTTCTCATCTTGCGAAGCAGAGATCTGTCAATAAATGTTCATTAGTCTCACCCCAACCCCAGCTAATTACCACCACCCATACCAGTTGTCCAGATGGGTCCCTAACATTCCACACATTATGAAATTCTCAAATCATTTCAGAATGTACCTCAACTTGACTTCTTTGTCATAAGCACAGACTCATACACTTTTCCATTCTCACTATTGTCTTAAATTTTTAATAAAATATGACTGATTAACATTTAAATGCAAACACAAAAGCCTTGATCAACTTGCACTTTTGCTGATCAATGCTTCTAAGTAATGCAAAGCTCGAGTCCCTTGAAGATGGAACACAGTTTTGGACCAACAGATTTTCACAGTATACCTAGCATTACATTAACACTTTTCTTATGATGTGTCTACACAACATAGCAGAATTTAACATGACTCAAGTGACCTATTCTTTTGCTGATTTCACACTCTGTCTTTCCAAAGTAAAAATTACATATTGTTTTTCTCTCATTCAGCTCCTATGTTGCCTTTTTCATCCTTATCTTGGCCTCAATTTAAAGCTCCATTTCTCATTCTTGGACAGGAAAACCATACTAAAGACAAGGAAAGACATAGTCTTTTGTGGAGTGAGCAGAGGGCAGAAACTGGTTTATAAATAGGAATCAAGTTGCAGTCATAGAGAATTCTATGATCAGCCCAAGATAAAAGATCAGAAGGATGATTATCCTAGACCTAAGAAGTAAATTAAGCATTTTAATCTCTTGAAGACACAGCACATAATTATAACAAAGCAATTTGAAGCTTACACTTCCATTTCCTCACCATTATAGCTTCAACCATTGTCAATTGCCTGTCACATACTGAACCTTCAATTCTACTTCACAGTACCACCTTCTTCTAAATCAGTAAGCAATGCCAGTCCCTGTCTCTATGTTACTTAGTAGAGGGGAATGGAGGTAAGTAAACTCTGATTACATTATTTTCTTCTTTACTGACACCTGGCCCTGAAAGGTTAGGAAAGGGGCCTTGGAATAATCAATATCCACATTGAGTAGATATAATAATTATGAGTTGTTGTTATTGTTAGGTGCTGTTGAGTCGTGTCCCACTCATAGAGACCCTCATAGGGTTTTCAATGGCTGGTTTTTTCAGAATTGCCTTGGAAGTAGATTGCCATGTCCTTCTCCCATTTTTGTGGTGCTGGGAATCAAACCCGGGATTTCAGGGACTGTACAGAGGCATTCTCCCAACTGAGCTAAATTCCAGCATAATTATGAGTAAGTGAGAAACAGGACATTTTGGGCCTATTTTGGGGCAATGGGAATCTACCAAAAGGTTTTGAGCAAAGAAGTATGACCAGAATTGTGTCTGGAAAGAGCTGCAGTTTGTAGATAAGATTAGATTGAAGAACAAGAAAGAAAATATGGCAAGATTCACTATTATTTTTTCAAATCCAAAAATCTTGGGTTAAGATATGTTGAAGGATACGATTTTGGTCACAGAGAAGTCCTAAAAGTTCCGTAGGTCCTGAAACTAATCATGATCCATCAGTGATCATACAGAAATTTCCAATTCAAAATGACCCCAGACTAGACTTGCCCTAAATCAAAGCAGTAGACCAGCTCCCAGGGAGACTCTTCTTTCAAGCTCCTTCTGAGACTCCCTTCCTGTATTCACAGAGATGCCTCAAATTCAGCATGCCCTCAATCCATGGCCTTCATCCATCCTCTCTGTCTTCTCACCACAGCTTTGCATCCTGTGTTCTCTACGGCAGTAAATGGCATTACCTCTCTTCCAGACCTTTAAAGCTAGGAACCTTTGTTCTCCAGGATTTCTCTTTTTCCTTTACCATCTATCTACATGTACACACTACCCTCATTTGATTTCCTAAATATCTCCTACAATCTTTCCCTCTCCTCACATCTCATTGATCAGTCCATAGTCGGGACCCTGTCATCATAAACTTTGACTATTATAATAGCTGCTGCCAGGCCTCATTGTGCCCAGTCTCTTTACCTATAGTAACTCCCCCTCATGTTGTTGCTCCATTGAGCTATTTCATGTGAGAATCTGATTGTGTAATTTGCCAGTTGAAAACCCTGCACTGACTGGAACAAATTAGTCTGTGTGGCTCTTGACTTCTTGGCCAAGCTGTCTTTTTAGCATCATCTCTTGTCATACCCAACTTTGGCATGCCCACCCTAGTCACCATCTCTGATGGACAAACTCTTAATCAAAATGTCAAACTCTTCTTTCAATGTCATTTTCCCTGCTACTAAGCAAAATCAGTCACTTTTTTTGTTCTGTGCTCCAATAGTAATTGGTATATATTTGGCTTAACCATTATCACTTTGGATATTCATTATTCCTTTATATGTCTTCTTTCCCTCTAAATCCTGGGCCTAATTCTGGTTCCAATGGCTCTGGAACAAGTCTTATGGATTTCAAAACTCAAATTGTATGCAAAATTCTGCATGTAGGCATGGACATGCATAAATAAGCAAGTGGGGTCAAGAGGTCCATGATTCCCTAAGGGTTAAGTACCACTATTGCCCTCCTAGATTTTATGCTTTTTTAGAGCACAGAACATATTTTGTCCTTTTTTGTATAACCAGTTTATTGAAGAATCTGATCTCAGTAGGGCACAAACATGAAACAGTTTTATTTTTCTCTAATCCTTGCTTTCAACTATGTTCTGTCAAATCTGCCTTTCCTGCTCTTTAATGACATCTGAGACAAATTTCATAACTTTCCGGTCTCTTTCAGTTATTAAAAAGACTGATTCACATATTTGGTCCCTAATTCAAACAAACCCAGTCTAAAAAGATACATTTGAAATAATCAGAAAATGTGATTATGAACTAATATTAAAGAATATCATGAAATTACTGTCAATTTTATTTGGTATAATAGAATTGTAGTTATGACTTTTTAAGTGCCTCAACATTAGAGATGCACATTAAAGTGTTTGTGAGATAGAAACTATATGATTTCTGAGGCTTGGTTCATAACACTTTGGAAAGAAAAAGTGGAGCTGGGCGCAGTGGCACACACCTGTAATCCCAGCAGCTCAGGAGGAGGAGGCAGGAGGATGGCAAGTTTGAGACCAGAGGCAGTCTGCATAACTTAGCGAGACCCTGTCTCAAAAAGTAAAAAAATGGGCTGAGGGTGCAGCTCAGTGGTCCAGCACTTGCAAAAGCATGCAGGTGCAAGGCCCTGGGTTCAACCCCCAGTACTGCAAAAAAAAAAAAAAAAAAAGAAAGAAAGAAAAAAAAGAAAGAAAGAGAGAAAAAGTGGGAGCAAGACATTAAGCAAGATTGACAAAATGTTGATAATTATTTAAGCTGGGGAATGGGCCTATGAGGTGTTTAAAACAAAATTCTTTGTAGTTTTTGGTATATGTTTACATTTTTTCCTAACAAAATTGTTTGTTGTTTGTTTGTTTCTGAATTCATTCCAATTTGATTTAAAATGATATTCTCAAGCCAGGTCTGGTGGTCCATGCCTATAATCCCAATACTGAAGGCTAAGGTAGGAGAATTACAAATTTAAGGCCAGCCTGGGCTATACAGAGATATTGTCTAAAAAAGTAAATAAATAAATAAATAAATAAATAAATAAATGTCACTTTAAGTCATATCTAGCGATACGTTGTTATGTTTCATGGTTTGAGCATAAAATATCCCCCATAGGTCATGTGCTTCAACCCCTTGATGACCAATTTCAAATCAAAATATGATAGTAAGTATTTTATTTCCAGAAACTCTTCATTACAGTGAACAGAACAAGAACGTGATTAGCAAAATAATTGGAATATAAAATACCTTTTTCCACCACTTTCTTGATTTTCTGTCAAATTTGTCGTGCTGTGGCAGTTTGGATGTTGCTGTGATGCTGAAAGCTATGCCACCGGTAGTTCAGATACAAGCAGGACCACCCATGGTGGACAGGTTTCAGTTGAGTTTCCAGACAAAGAAAGATTAGGGAGGACCCAGCAGCCCCCCTTCTCGAAACAAGTGTTGTTGTTGTTGTTTTCAGGTGCCATCGAGTCTGGTCCCACTCATAGTTGACCCTATGTACAACAGAAAAAAACACTCCCTGATACTGCACAATGCCCCTCACTATTGTCAGTGCTTCTCCGCTATTCATAGGGTTTTTGATGGCTGATTGTTTCAGGATTATTTCAGGAGTGGGCTGCTAGGTCCTGCTCCCATTTTTGCAGTGCTGGGGATCAAACCCAGGGAAGGCCTCAGAGTGTGCAGAGCAGCACTCTACCAGATGAGCTAAATTCCAGCCCCCTGGAAACAATTAGCCATTGAAGACCCTGTGAATAGCAGAGAAGTACTGTTGGAAATGAGCCCCTCAAGATGGGAGGTATTCAAAAAATGACTGGGGAAAAGCTGCCTCCTCAAAGTAGAGTGGACTGTAATGACAGGAATGGAATAAATCACTAGGGACCTTTTTATGCTGAAGTGACACAATTCAAAATGAGAAGAAACATAGCAGCTACAGCATTGGGCTCAACATAAAAAGGTCATTGCATGGCATAATGTTGGGTAGTGTTTCATTCTGTTGTACATAGGGTCCACATGAGTTGATCAGACTTAATAGCACCCGATAACAACCAAATCCTGATAGTAGTCAAAGGCTTTAATGTTTCATCTCAGCTGGTGACACTGTGTGTAGAGGCTATGGAAATTTCAGGAAGGATCTAGCTTTGCAGAAATGAGTCACTGGGGGCAGTCATTTGGAGGTTTTTATCAGACCTGTGGCCCCAGTCTCTGTCTCCTTGCCCCAGGAAGCCACAAGTCATCTGACACAGGTCCTGCCTCCACTGCCACCATGTAGGTCCTGCTGCAATTATGGACTAATCCTCAAACTATGAACTTTCAATAAACCTCCATAGGCTTGTTTTTGTTGGTTTTTCTGCTATAGTAATGACAGCTGACTAATATAGTAAAATAACCAATTCTACAGAATAAAGGAAAAGAAAAAAAAAGTTCTTGATAGTAGCAATTGAGAATTTATATGGTGTAAATATCTGTACCATGGCAACTTCAGGCCACCAATATGATGCTACTGGACTCAATGTTGGGAAGAGATGTACAGTATCACATTATTATATAGTATTTCTACCACAGAGATGCCCGCAGCCAGTGTTACCACTGTGCAGTCCCATCTCATCCAATCTCATCAGATCTCAGAAGCTAAGTAGGGTCAGGCCTCGTTAGTACTTGGATAGGAGATCACCTGGGAACACCAGGTGCTGTAGGCTTGGGAGAAAGACCTGGTAACCCACTCCCAAAAAACTATCAGTCATTGAAAACCCTATGAATAGCAGAGAAGCACTAACAATACTGTTTCTCCTGTCATATGTAGGGTCACTATGAGTCACAGACACCGACTCAATGACACCTAACAACAACAACAACAACCGCAGAGATAGGATAGATATAAAAAGAAGCATAAAGTAAAACAATTTAGAAATAATAAACATTGAGTACCTGCTGCCTTTGTTTTAACATAACTTATTTATTTAATTGTATTTTAGTAGAATTTGTTATAATATCCTGCAGCCATAACCCTGTGGCATCCAATCCCATCAGATCTCAGAAGCTAAACAGGGTTGGGCCTGGTTAGTACTTGGATGGGAGACTGCCTAGGAACACCAGATACTGTAGGCTTGGGAGAAGGACCCAGCAACCCCCTCCCAATCAATATGCCATTGAAAACCCTATGAATAGCAGAGAAGCACTGACAATAGTGTTTCACCTGTTGTATGTAGGGTCACTATGAGTTGGATACTGACTCTACTGCACCTAACAACATCCTAAATGTTATAATAATGACTGCATGATGACTGACTCACAAGATTCCTGAGCATTTAATACTATGTTCTTATAATTTAGTCCCAGCCTGCTCCAGAGCATCACTACAACATCCTCCTCTTTCTCAACCACCCAATGCAGCATAAGTTGAGAACCAAGACTCTAATCTGAACTGGCACATCCCCATTCCTAATGTATTACTCTCAGCACACCCAGCTCCTCTTGCTCAGGCTTAACTAGTCAGGAAAAGAGAACAACAAATAAATTACTTCTTTCCTTCTGCCACTTTCACTCATACTATTCTGAATCTTTGATTCAGATTTCTCCTTGAATGACATTCCAGTTTCCTTTGAAAGAGTTACACATATAACTCACAATATTTAATAAATGTTTCTTTCTCTCATAAAAGACTCACTTAATTTTTCATGGATTGTATTTTGAAGCAATAGGATGAGAGAAAAATTTTTATTTGCAATAAATACTGTTAGAGTATTGCTGCCTTAAATTACTGAGTGAGCACTCTCTTGGCTTAAGCTTAAGTATAACGTATCTATCCATTATTTATAACCATTTAAAAATTTTAAGTAGTGCAATCCATGCTGTTAGTTACATTTGTCTTTTCTGTACTCCAAATCATATGACTTCAACTTAACAATGGAAAACCATAACACATATTTTCCTATTTGTTTTGAAAAGACTAAATCCATTTTGACTACTTTTATCTACATTTCTGGTAGAAAGGACCAAACACAATGAAGTAAATCATGCAAGTTTTATCATAATCCAAAAAAATATATAAATCAGTACATATTGCACCTATAATATTACTCAACTGAAAAAGTACAAGTTTACATGGATTTCTAAGATACATTTCAATTCTGAGATTGCACTTCTGGGCCACTTGGTTTATATGGCAGATGACTCCACTATGTAAATAATAGATCACAAACTGATAATGCTGGAAAAAAATTAGAGTATTATATCCAACTAATCTCTCAATGCCCAGAGAATATGAAATTTTACACACACACACACACACACACACACACACACACACACACACACACAAATCACCCAGGCAGTTTGTAACCAAAATGAAAAAAAGGAACATATATTCTCCAAATAATAAGCACTTGTTTTGTTGTTGTGAGGTGCCATTGAGTAGGATCTGACTCATAAAGACCCTATGTAACAGAATAAAACACTCCCTGACACTGCCATGTCCAGCCCTATGTCAGTGCTTCTCTGCTATTCAAAGGGTTTTCAATGGCTTATTGTTTTGGAAGTGGGCTGCCAGGTCCTTTTCCCATTTTTGTGGTGCTGGCAATCTAACTCAGGACCTTAGAGCACACCGAACAAGCACTCTGTCAACTGAGCTAAACCCCACCCTGGTAAGTGCTAGACATATCTATATGAATCTCATTTAATGCTCATAATTCTATTAAGTGTAATATCCATTTTGCAGATGAGGAAATCAAGATTAAGCATGTTTCAGAAATTTGGTCACCCGATTTACGAAGTCAGAAAGCCTGGATTCAAACTGAATTTGTCTGATCCCAAAGCCTTTGATCTTTGCCAAAAATGATAGTCTTTCAAACATGAGGTTTCACCTTGCTTTACTGACTCTTGTTGATCTTTCCACTGTAAGCAGTTCCATCTGAAAACCCACATTTAAAGCTTCATGAGAGCAAATCCAGAAGGAAGAAGAAACAAGTCCTGACGTTCATAAAAATACAATGCCTAGTAAAATCTCAGACTTTCCCATCTCCCAGGCTCCCACCTCCCAGGCTGTATCAACATATTGGAAACAAAAAACAATATTTTGTTTGTAGGGATTCTTGTTTATCATTATTACCACATGTCTGTAGCTATCTATAAACTAATCTATAAACACACAGGGACAGGGGGAGGAGAAACAACTGTTCCTCATCTGTCCTATATCCATGGCTGAGGCCCCTTTAGCAAAAATCAGATTAACAAATTAATAAATTTAATAATTAATAAAAACCAATAATTTAATAAATAAACAGATTAACAAATTAATAAATGTTTTATATGACATGAGAGCCTTCAATTGGAAATGACCTGAAGAAAGGTAAACAAATATTTTTTATGTCAGATTTGATGAAGACTGACAGTGTGGAGAAATATGATTGAACAAAAGAAGTAGGATCTAATGGTAATAAGCCAGGGAAATAAGCCAGATAGTTGCTACAACTGCTTGCTATTGCTGCCTCACTGACACAAACAAAAAGGTTTGTTTGCTCAGATTCTTCCCTATGACTCTGTGTCTCCAGCTTCTTTTCTCCAGGCATAGGGAGGACAACTCCCATCTAACGGTTTTATAGCTTGTTTCAGGAGAAGATAAGAAAATCCTAGGTTTCCTAACCTGCTTCAGAGGAGAAGGGCAGGGTGAGAGTAATCTGCTTCTACTGTCTTCTCAAATGTGAAGGAGCCATATCTGGGGGGAATGTCTCCAGAATCCAAACATAGGTGAAGAGAATCTATTAGCCATTCCAGCCACTAGTCTTTACCTCTCTGCTTCATTGCTGAAGGCCCAGCAGCTGGAACAGTGCAAAAACCTTAGTAAGAGCTAAAAAATATGTTCACTGTGTATAACCACTGCAGATGAGTAAAATTTGGAATGCAGAAAGCTGTCTCAGTGTTCTACTTTGTACTGATTTTTAAAACAAAAGAACAAAATTCTGTCACAAAAGAGAAAATGGTCATAAGGTAAACCCATGTTGTGCTGTATTGCAAAGTGAAGATTCAGAGGGTGAACTGAAAAATGAACACAAGTAAAAGAGTTTTGCTTCTTACAGACCGTTGTTCCTTGCTTTTTTGTTATCTTTGGGTTGACATTATTTAAACTATTACTGAAGAATACAGGTAGGCTTCTGTGAGATAGTCAACCATTCATTAAGCCTTCTCCAGAGGCTTCTAAACAAGTATGCATAGTAATTTTTGTTTTATTTCATTAGCTATTTATTTTTGATGGAGACTTTCAAGATGTGTGTCCTTATCCTCAGCAATTTTTAATTAGCATAACTATGACATCTGGGCCTGCAGCTGTACCACTGTGAAATCCAATCCCATCAGATATCAGAAGCTAAGCAGGGTTGGACCTGGTTAGTACTTGGATAGGAGACCACCTGGGAACACCAGGTGCATAATAAGCTTGGGAGGAGGACCCAGCAGCCCACTCCCAAAAAACAATCAGCCATTGAAAACCCTGTGAATAGCAGAGAAGCACTGATAATAGTGTTTCATCTGTTGTACATAGGGTCGCTATGAGTCAGACACCGACTTGATGGCACCTAACAACAACAATGACATCTAGGTGAGATAGTTGCTACAACCGCTTGCTATTGCTGCCTCACTGACATGCAGGAAGGATTTCAGAGACACTGTGCTATAAGAGAGAATCTGGAGCCAGGCGCGGTGGCGCACAGCTGTAATCCCAGGGACTTGGGAGGCTGTGGCAGGAGGATCACAAGTTAGAGACCAGAGGCAGTCTGCATAACTTAGTGAGACCCAGTCTCAAAAAGTAAAAAAAATGGGCTGCGGGTGCAGCTCAGTGGTATAGCACTTCCAAAGCATGCAAGTAAAAGGCCCTGAATTCAAACCCCAGAACTGAAAAGAGAGAGAGAGAAAGAGAGAGAGAGAGAGAGAATCTATACAACATTTATTTCTGGGGAAATAAATGGCCTGAGTGAATGCCAGGTTGTATACAGTTCTGTTGCAGAAGGTGGTACAACAGGCACTTATAAACTGCTTTTGCTAAAAAGCACTGATTCCTCACTTGGACCCTCAAATATCCTGCTCCAACCCCTCAAGAGGCATCTGAAGGTCTCCATTCCTTGTCCTAAACCTGCAGTCACCTTGATTTGGGGAACACTGACCCATAGCAGCTTCTTGGGACCAATCTGCAAAAGCAGAACTGAGATAAAGATCAGCCAGACTACATCTTGACCTGGACTGCTTAATTGTGTATACTTCTTGCCCTCTGCCCCCAATTCTTCCTCCACTTAAACCTGAAGCTCATGTCAGTTCCTCAAAGAGGGACTTAGGGTCATTGGACCCCTTTATTTGTTTGTCTTTCCTAAGTGCATACTGATTAAATCTCCCTTCTCTGCTTTTCACCATTATTCATCTCTTTAATTGGTGTACTGGGAACAGGTGGCCAAGCCTAGTCTATTGGGACTTCTGGAGCCAGGGCTTTGCCCTAAAACTCCAGTGACAGTGGTGGGTGAGAATAAAGGAGAACATACCTGGGGAAATGCTCTGGGACCTGTGAAATGACTCAAAAAATTGTTTTTTGAAGTGTTAATAATGGTGCCAAATCAATGCACTTGCCACCATCATTTTCCTGTTCTTTAAAATATAGGGAAAAAATTCACTAACTAAAATGGAAACTTAGGCTAACAGTCCAACAAAGGGACATTGTACACTTATTCAAATTGGTGTATAAAAGATACTCATATTTTTGAGATGGCCATGATGTTGCTAATCAACTGATAATTATAGAGAAATATTTCCCTGTTTCAAAAGTATCTCCCTTATCAGGAACATAGTATCAGCATCTCTTCACCTAACTGGAGTATGAGCAGTATTGGTATGCACAGGAAAAAAAGAACAGCCAAAGTCAATGTTACAAAAGCCAGTGAGCCCAGGCATATGATCCCACCTGATCTTAGAATCTAAGCAGTATCAGCCTGGTTAGTCCTTGGATGGGAGACCACCTGGGAATACCAGGTGTTGCAGGAGAAGGACCTGGCAATCCACTCCCGAAACAACCCACCATTGAAAACTCAATGAATAGCAGAGAAGCACTGACAATAGTGCCAGATTTGGAACAGTGTCAAGGAGTGTTTCGTTCTGTTGTACATAGGGTGGCTATGAGTCAGATTCGACTTGACCACACCTAACAACAACAGAGCACTCATTTACTTTACCTTTCTGATCCAAACCTAATCACTCTTAGATGACATACAATTCTTTATGATTTCTAAGATCACAGAAGATTAAAAGCAATATATTTTTGTTAGGGAGAGGACCTACTTGAATACGATACATTGACAATAATTGAAAAGGTATGTGTGTAATGCCCGAAATATAAAAGGAAATTAAGGCTGGATACAAACATAAAAATCATAGTAACTTAGGAGGAATAATATAGAAGTGAGCAATCTGATATGCTCTGATGGCCTTTGATGGCATTTATTGCTTTACAGAATAATCATAGATGTGTATCATGATGACCTTGAGTCATCAAGGAAAGGTTAAATAATGTTTTCCTCTAATTAAGAAGGCAGCAAAGTATGCAATCCATTTTAGAAATATTTCCTTAATAAATGCCTAAAATCTTAAATAAAAGTTTAAGCAGATGAGTCTTCTATTACCTAAAATGACTTATTTCCCAATCATTTAGAGTCCCTGAGACTTCACAAATCCTACATTTTATTCTTCAATCTCCTTTGTCCCATTTAGATAAAGCCATGAGGATGTGGTCCTCAGGATAAGAATACTGCGCTTATAAGAAAGTGCCCTTACTATCTGAGGATATAGTAAGAAGGCATTTTGTTATGATAGCCCAAACAAGCTAAGATGCAGCTATTCCTGCATCTTATGACGCCCAACAACTATACTTCATCATTTGCAGTTGATCCCTTAAGATAAAATTTTATGTTTTCACCTTTCTATCCATAGCACTTGGGCTGGGGTTTAGCTCAGTTTGTAGAGTGCTTGTTCCATGTGCTCTTAGGCCCTGGGTTTAATCCCTTGCACTGCAAAAATGGGAGAAGGACCTGGCAGTCCATTCCCAAACAACCAGCCATCGAAAACCCTATGAATAGCAGAGAAGTACTGACACAGTGCCAGGCCTGGCACATTCTGTTGTACATAGGGTTGCTATGAGTCAGAATCTACTTGACAATATCTAACAACGACAACATTCCTAGGACAACGTGGGAAGGAGATAGTCTCCCCAAGAAGGAAGAATGAAGAAGTGGATGATGAAGATGGCCTTTCCATATTTATTTTCATCAACTCCCTGTTCCAGCAAGCTCCACTAAAGTATTTTGAAGAACGTTACCACCTCCCTGTCCCCCTCCCTATGAATGTTTGGAGCACACTAACAATTCAAAACGTTTACTTGAAGTCTTACAATGCTTGTTTAAAGTTTCTGTATAATTAAGTTTACTCAAGTTTCAATTTCCTGACCTAGGCAGGGGGGGGGTGGTTCTCTGAAGAGAAACTAGGTAGGGAATTCCGAGATAAATAGATAAACTATAAGAATGCACTGGCCATAGGTCATCCGGACCCGGACAGTTGAAACTTTCCAGAATCCCGCCCTAAAAGTATTTTTTGAATTCCTCCAAACTTGCCCAATCAGTACCTGCCCTGACAACCCCACCAACCTCCCACCAATCAATTTGAAACAAGTTCCCTTATGCCTTCCTGCCACCCCTTAAACTGTATAAAAACCCCAAGCCCCTCTCCTTTGGGGTCACCTTCCTTCCCTTGCTAGGGAGACTCTATGGAGGGTTGACCCCGGCGCCGGAAATAAAGCGTGATGTTTATTGCATTGATCCGCATCTTGGTGTCTCTCTGGGGCCTCTCTCCTCGAAGATCCTAATTTGGGGGTCCTACAATTTCCCCTGTAGATAGTAGCACCAGCAGTATAGGCCTTTTCAGTAAAGGGATTGGTAATAATATCTCTATCTGAAGAGCAAGGAAAGAGCAAAATTTAAACCATAGACAGAGACAAGTAGTAGTGTTATTAGTGATAAGGCAGATTTCCAGTAGGTGGGTGAGCTTAAACATTAACAGGAAAAATGGAAGAAGGGGATTCTGATTGACTCTTGAATCCAGCCATGATGAATGAAGCCAAACTCAAGACAAATCTCTAAGTACATTGGAAGGACATTGTTCTAAAGGACCCAGCCGCTAATCCAAGATCAATAGCTGCCTGAGTATAAACAAAGGCAGACCATTCCAAGAAGTTTGAGCATTATTTAACTTTTCCTTGATGTGCCCATTCTTTTCAGGGTACTTGGGAAGTCCATTAAGCCATTTGTACAAAACGAAGACCCTAAGTCCCATACACCCTAAACTATAAGATATTACTAAGCAAAGGGCTTTTTAGGCAGAGCTTGAGTTCCCACACTCAGGTCTCAGGTCACACACTAGGCACTCAGGATTAGGTGTCCAGGGCTGACAGCACACTCCATGTGTCCTACTTTGAACAAAACTAGAGGGAAAATGTGCCCACTCTCTCTTTGCTTCACTCCTCACCCTTTGCTCTTCATCTTCTCCTCTCCTCTCTTTTCCTCTCTTCTCTTCTCACCTTCTCCCCAGTAGCCACATGCATGCCTCTCCCTTCTCTCAGATCCACCATCTTCTCTGCCTATGCAAAGTAGTTTTCCTTCTAAAAGTTCAATTAACTTTTCTGCTCTCTCTGGCTTTTCCTTCCCCAGGGGAATATCCGTATGCTAATTCACTCAGAGAACCGAGGTTTTTCCAAGTTCTTTTTCAGGTTTATCTAAACTTCTCCAGGTGTGTCAGTTTTCCCTGGTAATTATTCCTTAAAGGCATACTCCCTTTCATGATAAACCTTGCCTCTATTCTGTACTAAAACTTCTGTGTTGGATATAAATTCTTTTATACAAGGTACACAAAACTGACATTTGCTGCCACATTCCTGGGTGCATGTTCTCCCAGTAACACCAGAGATACCCCTTTTTTCGCATGTGGTCAGACAAAAAGATTCCTGAAAAGAATTCTTTATTTCTAAAATGGTTGGAAAAAAAAAAAAAACACAGATGACATTCAGCATTTGGGGAGATCAGTGAAAAAGACTGAAGAAGTTTATGGAGTGTCACTTGAAAATATGATACCCTAGAACACTGATTATTTTAAATTGCTTTGCACATGATGATCAGCAGATGCTGGAAGAGGCTTTTTTCCTGAAATTTCCTTATCTATCTAAAGACCAGATCTACCAAAGTTAACATAATTGATTAAGACCACCTTCCTGAGATTTCATTAACCAGTAATATTAAACTTACATCCCAGGAAGATAGAGGAATGTCACTACACCTAGACAATCTGTGTTAGAAGATGCTATCTGTCCTTCAGACCCACTCAGCATGCAAAAATAATCACAAAGCATTGTCATCTTTTTGAGGCTATTCATTCCTTTGAAAGTGATTTACTATCACTCAAAAATTTCCTACTTTTCCCCCATTTTCCTCTCCCTCTATGAAGAAAGGGCTATAAATTTCTGGTCATCTTCCTGTTATGTTCTCATGAATGTTAATGAAATGCCCAGGCTGACCAAGAGCCCGCGGAGTTAGTCCAAATAACCCCCTTATCTTAGGATTCTGTCTTACAGGCACCATTCCTTTGAAAGATCACTAGATCAGAATGCTCTGGGCCAGAACAAAAGGCTGTAGATTTGGGCAGTAACTTCCAAGAACTCCCAGACCTCAAGATAATACAAATGGCATACTTTAGCAATTCAAAGCCCCACCTTATCTCAAAGCCCCACCTTATTTGACTTTCAATAGCAGACCCCTCTGACTTTAGGAACTCAAAGCCTCACCTTATCTGACTTTCACTTTCTCCACACCCTCCTTCCCGGCTTGTAACCCACAATACGAGCCTTCACCCTGCAAAGAGTCGGGGTCCCAACACTGAACTGCTGTGCCGGTGAGGTGTGGTACCCTGGAGCTCGAGCTTTAATAAAGGCTCTTTGTTATTGCATGCGACTCGGTCTCTCGGTGGTCTTTGGGGAACTCGAACTTTGGGCACAACAGTTAACAAGTTTGTATGCCTGTCTTTTTTCCCTGTTAATCTGTCTATTGCCAGTCGGTTTCACTTAAACTCTAAAGGACATAGGAGAAACTTCCTTTGCCCCTACAATGCTAAATTTCAACCAATCCATGGCTTGCCCCAGAATGAGGTCAGTGATCCCTCAGTGGTGGCTGCAGTTGGCTCCAAGGTCCACAGGGGAAGAACTGGGTTCAAGTCAAAGCTGAGGATTAAAGAGCTCCCATATTGATTGGACATCTCTATAGATATCCAATCATGAAGTCACTGGGAACACAGGTCCAGGAGGCCGGCAGCAGCAAACACCTTGCCAGCAGCAGCTAAACAGGAAAACCTCAGTCCATTAGTGTCCATGTATAAAAGATTTTATACCAAACACAGAAGTTATAGTACAGGATGGACATAGACATAGTTTATTAAAAGATATTACACCTTCAAGAGGGGAAGGCCAGCAATGAAGAGCTTCCACTCCTGCTACTACTGCACAGAGCTAAGGTCATATGTGGTTTTTATAGTGAACTTTGAGCCTTCAGGGGAAGAAAAGAAATATTTCACACCTAGGGTCCATGCCCAAGATGGGTTAATGGGCTCCTCAGTGTCTTCAAAGGAATGGGCTCAGTGGTGGACATTTCAAAAGACTAGGAATCCAAGGGGTCACCTACCTAGATAAAGGAGCAGAATCCACTAAGCAATGTCCTGTTCAATTTCTAGAAGTGACATTTGTCTCATGCAGTCTTCATCATCTTCCCTGGCTGAACTGTAGAAGTTATGTTTACTCCTCTTATTCCTTCTAGCAACCATGCTATTCGCAAGGATCTTTTCTATCAGGGAAGCACTGACCACCAGATAAGGCTTTTGTCCCACAGGAATCTTAAATGTATATTCATATCCCAGGTGACTGAGAAGCAAATGGCTGGGATCTGCAGAGGCCTCATTATTCTCTTTCTTCATGCCTAGTATACTCTACCAATACTTTTTATTAAAGAGTTGGTGAGTGTTTCAGGAAGTTTCTGAAATGAACAATAAAGTTATTTATAACTTTTATCTTCCAAGACAAGAGGGTCCTGGGGTGGAAATGTGATGTTGCTGATGACAGTGAATAGTAAAATAGAAGTAAGCCAGGTGGGTAGCCTCCATTCTCATTCCATCATGCCTTTTTATTGGGTTGTATACAAGTCTTCCCTTCACATACATTAATTTGTAAACTCTTTCAGAGCAGAGACTTTATCTGGCCCTGAAATACTGCCTCTTGTCTTTTCTGTCCTCCACATTATTTTAGATTCAAAAGTACCATCATCTCTAAGACATATATCTTTTAAAAGTTTCATTATAGTTTCCAACCCTTCTGTGAGCAAAAAGCTGCCACAGAAAGTAGTGAGAAACAAGAGTAATTTTTCCTAAATGAAAAACTAGAACAAAACAACCACAGAAAAAGACAAACAAACCTCCTAAAATCATCATGGGTTTTCTGAGCATTTTCAACACAGTTCATTCAAAGACTGCTTGTTTTGAGCTAATTTTATCATGGGTGGATTAATAAGCATTCTGGATTGTTTGTAAAACAGTACTAAAATAAGATAGCTTGGGTATGTAAAAGTCTATTGTATTTTTATCATAGTGCTGAGTGTTTAAGAATCACAATTTTAAAAATTCCAATTCAATGTCTTTATTTTTAGTTTTTTTCAATGCATCTTTGTTTTTATTACACCAATTTGTTATCAGCCAAACACTGTGAAGTTTCCTGAGGAGAGAAGTGTTCCTTTGCATTTGAAATGTTTCAGAAAAAAATATGTTTTTAATTATCACTAGTATTATTTCAGATACCATGTTAGTCACTGGTGCCACCAATGATGACCTTCCCTATGAATCTGCTTTTATTTTATCTTGTAAAACACTTTACTTTTTCAAAATCATCTTGCTCTTTCTTTTCTGATTTCCTCACACATTAAGTGTCACTTGATCAAACATTATAAAGGAATAGGATCTGAGGTAAATTATAACTCAATAGGAGGTTTCTCAGAGATATCATTTCAAGCTATAATAAGAATGTTCCATGAAAACAGCAATAAAACAACCACAGTTGGACCTCTTTACTGCTGTGTTTACCCCATCCTATATTATGCTAGCGATACTGGGCATTTTCTCAATTGCTTTTTTTTTCTTTTTGCAGTCCCGGGGAGATTGAATCTAGGGCCTCACAGGAGCTCTTCCTTTGAGCTACACTCCAAGCCCATTTTTTACTTTTTATTTTGAGAAGGGTCTCACTAGCTTACACAGGCTGCCCCTGACCTCAAACTTGCAATCTTTCTCCCTCAGCCTCTTCAGTCTGGGGATTACAGGCATGCACCACAGTGCTTGGCTCTCAAGTACTCTTAAAACCTGTTTCACATTCCAGATACAAAAATGAGACTCCCTACATGACTGTGCAGATGAGAATGAATTCCACATCTACTTTACTTTTTTATTCCATTGATAATCCTTCTTTATCTTTTAATTATTTTATTTTATTTTTGGTTTTTGAGATGAGGGCTCTTACTTTGTAACCCAGGCTGGCTTTGAACTTGTAATATTCTTGCCCTCGCTTCCCAAGTGCTGGGATTACATACTTGTACCACCACACCCTGCCTCTTCTTTTTCTTAAGTAACATGCTGGGTCTCTTTTTGGAGAATCTCAGACATAGGGATAAAACAAATGAGATACTATATGGTTGTTAAGTGATGGAGTCCAGAAACTTCTGAATGTAGTGAAATGGTGTTTTATGGTAATATGTAAATTCGATCAACCCAAACATGTCACTGACTCTTAACATTTTATAATTTATTTTCAAATCATAGTGTCTCTTTGTGTTAGAGGAGAAAGGCTGAGGAATGCAACTTCAAAAGATGGGGGAGATAAGATGAGCAGTGCTGTTTATCCTGCTATTAAAATTTTGAATCATTTAACTACAATTAGGCAGATAAATGGCTATAAATGTATTTTCCAAAACATAGTACTTAGCAATCAATAAACATGTAAAAATACATGTAAGAAAGCTGAATTAAACAAAGTTAAAGAGATTTCTTGACTTCAGGATTTCCAGACCCTTGACTAAGTTCTGAGGAGGATATAATATATAATGTTTTCCCAGTTAATCTGCAAAACAAAATATTATTTCACATGACTCATACTCAATGAAAACTCATTGGAAATGCATGGCTAAGGAATTACTATTAACAAATGATTCTAGGCTTCTCTCTTTCATCTTTTATCAAAACCAGATGAAATTAATCTTCCTATATGGGTAATTCCTACCAAAGTCATGAGTCTAAACCTAAATAAACACAATGAATTATATATCTAGCCCTCACCATGTAGTCAGGAGAAAAATAATATACTTATTCAATGACCTAGGACATATGCCCATCTCTAACACCTCCCTCTAGAAGAGTGGGAAAGGCATTGGGATCAGCCCCACCCATGTGAACTACTGCAGTGTCATACCAATATCTACTTTATGACTATCAGGATTACATGAGACAATGTATTCTAAGTACTTTAGCATAATGCCTGGCTCATAAGAAGTGAAGAGTAAGTGCTAACTGCTATTACCATAAAAATATCAACAGCAGTACATCCTTTCTAACTATGCAGAGCATAGTCATATAGGCCTTCTAGTCTAGCAACAGCCTCCCAAACTGATCTCTCTGAAAACTCCTCAGACTGTATCTAAATTATCTTCCAGAAATTCTTATCTGACCATGCTACTCCCTTATTCTTTATAGAATTCTTTATGTAATAAAGTTCAAACACTTGAACACAGGGAGCCTCTCTTGTCCCTAGTAAAAGTCTACCTTTCCAAGTTCATATTCTACCACTGTCTTGGTCCAGTGATCTCAACTTTCAGCTACACTGCATCTCTTATTCCTAATGACACCACACACTTTCATCCATCCATCCATCCATTCATTTAATTCTGTCCTCTGCATGTGCACTTGCTATTCCCTCAAATATATGCTTCCTTCATCTCCAACTGTGAATAGGCTTTACAGCAAACTCAATTGTTGCTTCTCCTTGACATCCCCAGTCAAACCTAACCATATTCTCCTTTCTGCTTCCATATACATTTACTTCTGAAGACCTTTTTTCACACATTTTCATGTAACAATTATTTATGCAACTATTTATTTCCATGCATTACTTGGGACTGTCTTGCAGGTGGTAGAAACCTTATTTGAACTTGCTTGGACAAAGTAGGAAAATTAAACTGGAAATATCTTAGGTCACTCAGATAATTTACAGACTATATTCAGGTATGTCTCTCCCATCTTTTGTCAGAAACAGATGAAATAAATCATCTTTTTAAATAACTCCAAAAAGGCACAGATAAATCTGGACTTCTGAAAAGAAAATTGCAATCACAGACCAAAAAACACTGCTGGAATTTCATTTCAAAGAAAAGTTATATCATGGTTTCTCTGTGGATGGAGTTTTCTTTTCTCTGTGAGGAATACTGAGATTAATTTTACATATAGGAAAATATACCCTTTCTCATATACCATTCTATTAGTTGTAGAAAACAAATGCAGTCATGTGTAATGCTCATCCTAAAAAGACATAGAATAATTTTATCACTCTCCAACCACCACCCCCATCACTTTGTGACCAAACTCTTCCTGCAAACCCAGCCTCTGACAATCATGCATTGTTTTCTGTCTTTACTGTTTTGCCTTTTCCAGAATATCATACGCAATCACACAGTATGTTGCCTTTTCAGTGCTTTCTTTTACTGAGCATAGTGAACTTGGTATTCATGCATGTTGTTCCATATACCCATAGTTTCTTGTTCTTGCCTTACTGCAATAATCAGAACCTCCAGTGTGATGTTGAATGAGAGTGACATGAATAGACATTGCTTTTGTCTCAGTCTTAAGGGAAAAGCATTCAATATGACGTAAGTAGTATATTTTTCATACATACCCTTTTGTAGGGTGATGAAGCCTCCTTCTATTTCTACTTTCCTGGGAGTTTTTGTTACTATTATTTGAAACCATGAATGGGTATTGAATTTTGTAAAATTTTTTCAACTATTATAAAGATTATATGATTTTTTTCTCCATTAGTCTTCTGATATGGTAAATCCCATTGATTGACTTTTAAATGTTGAACCATTTTTGTATTTCCAGTATAAAACCCACTTTGTCATAATGTATTATTCCTTCATATTGTTGGATTCTATTTTCTAATATTTTATTGATGATTTTAGCATCCATTCATGAGATATGCTGATTGTTACTTTTCTTTATTTGTAGTAGTTTCTGGTTTTGGAATCAAGGTAGCATGTGTTAAGTGTTCTTTTATATTCTAAAAGAGTTTTCATCAACTTGTTATTTTCTTTCTTAAATTTTTAGAATATAAACTGTGACCTCAATTTCTTAATAGATACAAGACTACTCAGGTTATATATTTATTCCTGTATAAGCTTTGATATAGTTTTTGTCTTTTTAGAAATTTATCCATGTCATTTCAATTATTGAATATCAAAGTATATAGATAGCTGCTTGCAATAATCTCTAATCCTTTTATGTCTATAGAATAAATAATGATGTTTCTTCTTTCATTTATGATATCAGTAGTCTTAAGCCTTCTCACTTCTTGCTCAAACTTGGATGTTTATCAATTATGTTGCTCTTTTCAAAGAACTGACTTTTGTTTTCATTGACTTTCTCTATTTTTCTCTGGTTTTAATTTCTTGGATTTCTACTCCTATCTTTATTTTCCTTTCATTTTGTTTGCTTTGACATTTAATTTGTTCCTCTTTTTTCTAGATTCCTAAGGCATAGATCATGGATTTAAGATTTTCTTTTCTAATATTAGCATTTAATTCTATAAATTACATGTATAGTATCGTTTTAGATGCAGCCTATATGCTTGATATATTGTGATCTTATTTTCATTCAGTAAAACATATTTTCTAATTTTCTTTGTGACTTCCTCTTAACTCACAGATTATTTAGAAATGCATTGCTTACCTTCCAAAATATGTATAGATTTCCCAGATCCCTTCCAATTGTGAATTTCTAGATAAATTCCATTATGGCAAGAGAATACACTCTGAATGATATCAATCCTATTTTATCTCTGTAGGTTTGTTTTATAACCCAGAATATCCTACCTTGTTGAGCAATTCATGTGCACATGCATATTCTATTACTGGATAGAGTGTTCTATAAATTTATTCAGACTACAGTGTTCTTCATGTCTTCTATATCCTTACTGACTTACTATCTCTTTATTCTCTCAGTTACTGAGAGAGCATTGAATTCTTCAACTATAATTGTGGGTTTAGATATATTTGCTTTTAGTTCTACCAATTTTTCCTTACTGAAATTTGAAACTTTGTTGTTAGGCTTATATATATTTAGGATTATTGTGATTTCTAAGTCATAATCATATAAGATGCATGTGTGGCTTTGCTTTTCATCATGACTTCCTCACACATAAATCATGAACAATGCCTAATAACTTTTGGTTCCTCTTGGCAGAGATTGTCTGTCTTTCCCAGGTAAACTTAAAAACTAACTCAAATTGGCCTAGGTTAGGTTTTTACTCAACTTTGAAGCAATCAAATGTGACATGGTAGGAGCACGTAAGAGCACAGCACCTATCCTGTGAATTGAATGGTTTGATTGATGGAAGGAGCAGTTCACTGAAGGAGATAAGCCCAAAAGGTAGTACCCAATGTATCTACCACATGTTCTTCTAAATTATAAATGTGCTGAGGTCATTACACATGTCACATTCATCATGTGTATCCTGAAGAAGCTAAGTAAACTCATTTGAGACAGTCTTTAGGTTTACCTGAGAAAGACAGACAATCTCTACTTAGAGGAACCAAAAGTTACTAGGTATTATTCATGATTTATATGTGAGGAAGTCATGATGGACAGCAAAACCACACATGCATCTTATATAATTATGACTTAGAAATCATAATAATCCTAAATAAAGCTAACAAAATATCTATCATATTAGGGTTAGCTGAGGCCTTTGTTCTGATTTCATAACAGTCTAACTTCTCTCTTTGCCTAATCTTATTTCTTTCCCTCCCTCAACAGATGTTAATACTGAAAGCCTTCTTAGATGTTCACTGCACATTAATCTCCATGTCAGAGTCTGCTTCCCAGTAAATGAAGAAAAGATATGGCTATGCTTTAAAAAAATTACCAAATTAACATATAATTTCCATATAAATTTAGGGCAATACTCTTACTCTCACCATGGACCATAAGAGAACAGATCCACTTTCTAGCTTCCAAATAAGAGAGTTAGGCCAGAGGTATCTGTAGTTTACCTAAGGTCATATGATGACTCAATGGAAAAATTAGGATTAAATCTTTGTCTCAAGTCACATTGTCAATTCTATTTTCTACTATGTTGAGAAGTTTGGGGCATTTTCCTGTTTGTTTGTTTGTTTTAGTATACTTTGGGGTTGAATCCAGGGCCTCACACATAATTTGCAAATGCTCTATAACTTGAAAATGCACCCTTAACCCATTTTTACTTTATTTTTTATTTTGAGTCAGAGTCTCACTAAGTTACTCAGGCTGCTTCTGGCTTTAAACTCATGATCTTCTTGCCTCTGCCTTCTAAATTGCTGGGATTGCAGGCATAAGCCACCATGCTCAGCCTGTTCCTACATTTTTAATGACTCAAATTAATTAACTAATAATTATGGGACAATACCATATTCCAAATACTATGTTTAATATTTTCCTGTATTTCATTTAATTCTCAGAAGATAATTTTGCAGTCCACACAACATGTCCATTTTGCAAATGATAAAACTGAGGCTTACAGGGATAACTTTGTAGAGGTTGTATGAGTGCCAAGACTTAAGTCCAGCCATCTTTTTATAGAGCCAGTTCTAATAAAAGCAATACTATACACATGCTGAAAATATTTCTGTATATGATACATTTTATTGACTTTCCACATATTAGATATATATAATAGGAATCCTACACAAAATCAGAAAACTTGAGCTCATTTCAAATAGTTGATTCATCAGCTTAGCATATAACATTGTTTGAGTGCCCAGAAGCCCCAACAATGACCAAGAAAAATGAGATCTCTACTTGGAGGAAATCTATGGTCTAATACAGATACAGACAATATATTACTATAAATACAACTTAGTTTAATTCGTATTAAGTTTCATTTTGTATCAAATTATATTTAAAATGAAATTATACAGAGCTATAATGGCATTTAACAAGGGGGCCTAACATAGAATTAGAAGGTTAGGGAAGACTGTTCTCAGGGAGCAACAGTCAGGCTAACAACTAAAACTGCATGTAAGAAAGTCTAATAGAATGAGATAGAGTATTATATGTTATGTTCATTGAGGGAAAGAGGGATGGGAAAGGCAGGCCTCCATTTCACAACCATGTACTATTGTTCAACGTGACTTTGACTACCTTTGCCTCCATCTCTTCTATTTTGAACATGTATTATTTATTTGTACCATGTTTATTGTTCTATATTCTTCTTGGTAAATGGAAATGAAATAATGTTAGCAATTCTCATTTTCTTTCTGGTTCAGGGAGTCATCTCTGTGGAATGATTTAAAAACAACAACAACAACAACAACAAACACCAAAAGCAGTCTTTATCACACTCTACCACCTAACTCCCTAACACGTAGGGATATATAATGCCTCCCACACAGCATCTTCATTTACTTAAGTAATTGTTACCCTCCATGGTCCTCCTTTGGTTTTTGTTTTGTTTTGCTTTGCTTTGCTTTGTTTTCTTTTGTTTTTGTGGTACTCAGGGGTTGAACCCAGGGCCTCACGCATACTTTGCCAGTGCTCTACCACAGGGCTTCAACTCCAGTCCATTTTTTACTTTTTACTTTAAGTCAAGGTCTCACTAAATTACACAGGTTACCTCTGACATCAAATTCATGATCGTCCTGCCTCATTTTCCCAAGTCCCTGGGATTACAGGTGTATACCCCTGTGCCAGGCCATGGTGCTCCTTTGGAAGGGCAAATCTTCCTAGGAGATACTGTAAATGAAGTCTACAAATCAAGCTGAATAATTTAATCATATTTTCTGCTTTCTTTATGACCCAGAAGAAGAGGTGTTAGCAACCTGTCCTACACTTTTGAAAGGCGGTGAATTCTAGATACAGCCTATGTCTTAGCTAGAATCTAGTTGCTGTGGTCTGAAGTTTGTGTTCATATGTTGAACACTGGCCACCAAGGTGATATTAGGAGGTAAGGCCTTTAAGTTGAGCTATTGTGACTGGAATTAGTACCCTTATGAAGAGACCCCAGGCAGTTAGATTGCCATTTGTACCATGTGAGATGCACAAGAGGGGCCACATATAACCCAGGAAATAGGCCCTCACCAGATAGTCAGGAAGCACCTTGACTTTCTTGTCTTTAGAACTATGTGTTGTTTAGAACTATAAGGAATAGATTTTGTTGTTCATTCATTTGTTTATTTATTTATTGCAGGACTGGGCTGTTGAACTCAGGGCCTCATGCATGCTTTGCAAGCACTCTACCACTGAGCCACACACACCCAGCCCAGTTTTCACTTTTTATCTTGAGACAGTGTCTTGATAAACTACACAGGCTGCCTCTGCCTCAGACTCACAATCCTCCTGCCTCCACCTCCCTAGTGGCTGGGATTACAGGTCTGTGGCACCCTGTGGGCTGATGCTCATGTTTGTGATATGGGTGTGGTCAGCTCTTCTGGGAGAGTAGTTAGGCATTGCCACAGTCAGCCCAGTGGCCTTCAGATCTAAGAATAGCCACTCTTGGACCTTCAACTGTATCCTAACCCTACCTCATGAGAAGAGCCATTTGTCCCTATGTCATTGTCTGATGGTCTCAGTTTAATATATTTCCTAACAAACTGAGGAAGAGACAATAATCAGAGGGAAAAACACTCCTGCAGGAATCTCACAATTTGTATAGGCCTAATTTTTCTCAGCTGCAAAATAAGGCAATTAGACTAGACAGATTCAAACTTTTCTTCTGAGGGTGGTGAACTTACCTGGTTTGCTTGAGATGGACCTCATTTTAAAACTTAAATCCTCACATCCTGGAGCCGCTCTCAGTCCCTAACAACACAAGGAAGTCCAAATTAATTCCTGGATATACACCTATTTAAATTCACTGTTTGGTTTAAGTGGTAATAGTTTCAAATTTCTAAAGCTTAATTTCAGCAGAAATGCTAATATTTGTTTGTTATTTCTCAAATGGGCTTTAGATTTTTTTATATTGGTCAATGTTTGTTAAGTCAAGGATTGCTAAAAGAGCTAAAGATGGAAGGGGTTTTCTTTGTTTTTTTTCCTGTGTAAACTTTTTGGATATGATTCACTGCCTGGCATGGCAACTGTGTTGTGGCTTCAGAGTGCAGTGATATGATGTTATCAGCAATCTTCTCAATAGCTGCTGTCCCAGCCTCATTTAACTGACAGAGCAAAGCATTTTACAAAGTCTAAAACCAATGGTCACAGTAGTTGTAATGTGTATTTGTAATTATCAGTTGCTATTTGCTATTCATATTAATGTAATGATTTCTATGATTTTTCCAAATGCATTCCTTCTGCAGTCTCTACTTAGAAAGAAAGCAATGACATCATTCTTTTTGATTCTTCTGAAATCAATCAGAGTGACTAAAACCCCTAGTTTTCTTCACAAAAGATAGAAATCAGATGATCTTTGCTCTGACCTTTGACTTGATATTTACAAAAGCTAATTACGGGGTGGGCCTACTCTCCTTTATCATTCAGGGACATTTGGTTAAGGTCTACTCTTTAAATCAAAACAAAAAAGTCTTTCAGAGGGCTTTTTAGGGCTGTATGCAGAATGATGAAATCTGTGATAGTTAATTTGGCATTTTGGCCATCAACATTGATTTTTTCAAAGTTAATCAAGTAAAATATAGAGGCGACATAAGTTGGCCATTCAAATCAGTGTTTTGCTAACAAAACTGAATCAGTTATCTGGTGGTCTGGCAGTTGGAGGTCACAGAGACACGCAGTCTGACAGCTTCGGCATTAAACCTCTCTCAATTTCTACAACCACACCCTGTGCTACTGCATCAGCAAGAAAAGAATTGCAGGCAGCTGTGCATTACTTACACTTTAAAGGTTATTTGGCTAATAAAGAGAAGAATATCCCCAAGACAGAGTACAGTCAAATATTCCCATAGCGTACATAATTTACTTATTTACCTTTAATATATTCTTTATGCTTATAAATATAAGTTTAAAAGGGCTAAAAATTCAGGAGAGAGAGGAGAGAGAGAGAGAGAAAGAGAGGAAGGAAAGCATTAGTTAATTAAAGCAACAGAGGAGACAGACTGCATTCCCTTTTCTTCCCAGGCTCCCCCTGGCTATTATTTTCTCAGGGTAAAAGTAGAGATCTGATTCCTTTTGTTCATTCCAGCCACCGCCCTTTAGCAATCTTGAGTCTGAACAAGACTGCCACGCCCAATAAAGGGACAAAGGCAGAAAAAGGAGAACTCTGGGCAGGGCACAGCTCAATTTTATTTATAGGCATGTCATAAGATATTGGTCTCAGTAACATGAAGGTACAAATCAGTTGCTATCGCTATAAACAAACAATTAAAACAGGAGGCTTAAAATATGTTCTAAGATTCTATCTGATAAAAGTATTCTTTTCCTAGAAAGAAAAGGGATGTAGCCTAGGGGGTTCTCTAATGTTCAGAAAAAGGGTGAATGCTGCCCCCTTTTGACTAAGAGCTATACATACTGTACAGTCATAAATCGGAAACATAATAAATGGATAGACAGTGGGAATAAAAATCCTACTTCTGTAATGAGAAATCTGATTAGATCTTGGAAACTGGCAGATAGAAGAGGGCTCAAAGTTTTTCTAGTAAAACTCTCAATGGGACTTTTATAGCTCCTGGAAGATTCCTCATCCTTCATCCAGGCTCTTACATCTTTCAGGTTGTGCTTTTTTATAGACTCTTAATTCGGCCTGGAATAATCATTTGAATTTACTGCTCTGTTTCTCCCACTAGTGATAGATTCCTTGAGAACATAGGCCATATCTTTTGTGTGTGTGTGTGTGTGTGTGTGTGTGTGTGTGTGGTCTGTTTAACTATCATAGCTCCTACAAAGATTGTGCATAAAGGGTGCTCAGTAATAAAAGCTTATTAGAAACAGATGCCTAGTGGAGGTCACCATAGTCTATAGTTGTGAGTGGCTGGTGTTCTCTGAGGTAATGTGTCCAGGTGGCATTTACAGTCAAGACATTCACATAAGTAGTGTCATATTTTAATCCAGGAACTCCAAACTTTTCAGTACACTCCCCAGCTTATTTATAGATTATACACATCCACCACTGAACTGTTACATTAAATACATTAAAACATTCACCAAGAATAAAAATTAAAGATGGAAAACTTAGTCATACTGTGCGTATACATAGTGCTCAGTGAAAGAACCTAAACATGAAAAGTGCATGCTGTATTATTCCATTGATATAAAACTCAAACACAGGCAAAAGTAATGTATAATATTAGTATTCAGGATAGTAATTGTCTTTGGAGGAGTACTGATTAGAATGAAGAACAGGCATGACTTCTAAAATGCTAGCACTGTTTTATTTCTTAATTCTGATACAGGCTACACAGATACATTCAATCTGTGAAAACTCACTAAACTATACACTTACAATATGTGCACTTAAATATGTTATATTTTATTTTTAAAATGTTGTTGTGGGGTTGCGGTTGTTGTCAAGTGCTGTCAAATTGAGTCCAACTCATAGTGACCCTATATACAACAGAACGAAACACTACCTGACACTGTCTGATAGTGCTTCTCTCCTATTCACAGGGTTTTCAACAGCTGATTGTTTCTGGAGTGGGCTGCCAGGTTCTTCTTCCAGGCCTACAGCACTAAGTATTCCAAGGCAGTCTCCTATGCAAGTACTAACCTGTTTAGCCTCTGAGACCAGATGGGATCTGATGCCAGGTTGGTATGGCTGTAGACTCAAAAATGTTATGCAATATTTTTTTTTCAAACCCCAGAAAACAGACTTCTATACTAACTGGGATACATGTTGCAGATTTTAAATACCTCTGCTTTAATTAACAAAGATAATAAAATTCTCTCGGCTACTGGTCAACAGCAAGACATCTTCAATGTGTACAAATTTTCTAGCAAGCATGTCTATCCATCAGTTTCCAGTTGCTATGGCAACTACAGGACACCTATTCTCCTTGAGAAGGAACATGTTTGTCTTCCTGCCTCTTCAGGCCCCTAATGCACTAACGTTCATATAGAAAGTTATTTGATGCATGTGAACCTATTTTCTGAGGTAAAGATATTTTCACAATGAGAAACCTCATGTTTGTGTCCTTCAGCCTCAGATGCCTCATCTGTAAAATGGCCTTGTGAGGATTTGTGAGGCATATTTACTACATTAAAATGTTAAGAGAACGGGGCTGGGAAAATTGTTCACCCTCAATTAATTTCCATCATTAGAGAAAATGTCCTTTCTGATCTAGGAGTGAGAAGACTCACATCCTAGGTCTGCTCCTGCTGGTCATTATGGTGAAACTTTAAGTATGTCACTAAATTTCTATGTGTCTTAGTTACTTCATCTGTAAAATGACCAGATGGCCTTGAAGTCACAAAAGTATGCATTTAGATGTGAATAATGACCAAAAGAACAATGCAAACTCTGCCAACCAGTAAGTGGATGTTCAATTTATCCCGGCTACCTGATTAGAATTTTATGACTTGCTGGACAGTTGCTTCCTTGGCTTTTCACTTTATTACTACCATTTCCTGTTTTTTCCCTTGCCTTCCTCTTACCTTGGTGAACCACATTGTTTTGATGGACTATGATGTTTTAAGGAAAAGACTCCTAGTAGTCCTTTGTGGCTGAATGGTGAGTTCTGCTGATGGGATGAGTACCCTGACACACTGGATGAAAATATCGGTAGAAAGAGCAAGGAAAAATGGCTTGGCCTGTGCTGAAAAGTGCAGCACAGAAAGGATATTGTGAGAGGAAGGATGTTAGTTATTAACTTTGTAAAAGCAAGTTAGAACAATACAAAATAATTGCTATTTTAAAAAATGAACTGGAGATGATGCTAGTCAAGAAAAATCTGTGGAATATTTTAAAGCAGAACAAAGTCTGGCTAGAAAAACAGGAGATTAAACTTCAAGGAAGAATCTCCCCTCAGAGAATAATGAAGTTCTCAAAACAAGGAGGATCACTGTTAGAGATAAATGGGCATAATTCCAGAAACTATATTGATGCACAAAAGTATTTACTAATAATGAATATAGGAAAAAACATAAAAGGGTGTGGAAAGACATATAACAATGTTATGAACTATTAAAGACTCTGGGTCAATTAAATAAAATTAAAGGAGAAAAGGGCTATGAAATTATTGCTATGTAACCTGTCATATTTATCTCATTAATTTTTTTGAGAAAAGAGCTGAGTAAAACTAAGATTAGATTATGTTAAGAACAGAGTGATGGATGAATATAATTCCAGAGAAGTACTATGAGAAAGAAGGAAAATAGAAAGTTAGAGTTAGCTCTCAAAGAGTGTAAGAATAACAGAGAGCATCAACCCATGATAAATATTCTTGTAGAGAAGAATATATAACAAAAAAAGCAGACATACTCATCTGAGAGGCCAATGCAAATGCCAGAACGGTTCACCAGAAAGGTGCGGGCTGTGATAAGTGAGTCTAATGCACACTAAGAGGGTGCTTGCTTTAAACTTACTTTGAAGAATCCTCCATCTGAATACTACCTAGATTCAGTTGTAGAAATTTTTCTCTAATAAACAGTGAATATTTCTTTAGAGAAATTAATTTTGACTTTGTCATGTAAAGAAAAGTTTTTCTTGATGGTGGGGAAAACATATCAATTCCTAAACCTGTGTACTTCACTGAATTGCATATATGAAACAGTGGTGAGGGGTACCTGAATGTCCTAAATGCAAGTGGAACTCTGTTAGAAGACTTATCTCCTAGACCTGGGTTTCTCAAGCTATTCTATGAATATGAATCCTCTGTGAATCTTGTTAAAATTTAGATTCTGATTCACTAGGACTGGAGCCTGAGGTTCTGCATTTCTAGGAAGCTCTTGGGTATGCCCATACTCAGGGAGTGCCCATACCCAGATGATGATATATTTTTGTATCAAAAGAAACATGCAGATTTAAAAAGGGGTAAGAAAGATTCCCCCACACATCTGTCAGTATGCAGCACTGTGGGGCTGGTGTGTTGCGATGAGGCTGAGAGCTATGCCACTGTTACCTCGGACATGAGCAAGGTTACCCATGGTGGACAGGTTTTCAGCTGAGCTTCCAGGCTAAGACAGCCTAGGGAGTAAGACCTGGCAAACCACTCCCAAAACAACTAGCCATTGAAAACCCTATGAATAGCAAAGAAACACTGTCAGATATAGTGCCAGAAAATGAGCGCCCCCCCCAGGTTGGAAGGCACTCAAAAGACTACTGGGGAAGAGTTGCCTCCTCAAAGTAGAGTCTACCGTAAGGACGGAAATGGAGTAAAGCACGAGGGACTTCCCTTTGCTGATGTGGCACAACTCAAAATGAGGAGAAACAACTGTAAATATCCATTAATAATTGGAACATGGAATGTATGTAGTATGAATCTAGGTAAATTAGAAATCGTTAAAAGAGAAATGGAGTGCATAAACATTGACATTCTAGGCATCAGTGAGCTAAAATGGACCGGCATAGGCCATTTTGAGTCAGACAATCATATGGTCTACTATGCTGGGAATGATAAACTAAAGAGAAATGGGGTTGCATTCATCACCAAAAAAGACATTTCAAGCTCTGTCCTGAAACACAGTGTTGTCAGTGATAGAATAATATCCATAGGCCTACAAGGAAGGCCAGTTTATTATTCAAATTTATGCACCCACGACTAAGGCCACAAATGAAGAAAGGGAAGACTTCTATCAGCTTCTGCAATCTGAAATAGATCAAACATGCAATCAAGACATACTGATAATCACTGGTGACTGCAATGCAAAGGTTGGAAACAAAGAAGAAGGCTCAGTAGTTGGAAAATATGGTCTTGGTGACAGAAACGAAGCTGGAGATCACATGAGAGAATTTTCTGAGACCAATGACCTTTTCATTGCAAATACATTTTTTTCAACATCATAAACAGAGACTATACACATGGACTTCACCAGATGGAACATACAGGAATCAAATTGACTACATATATGGAAAGAGATGGTGGAAAAGCTCTATACAAAATATCAAAACAAGACCAGGTTCTGACTGTGGATCAGACCATCAACTTCTCATATGCAAGTTCAAACTGAAGCTGAAGAAAATTAGAACAAGTATATGAGAGCCATGGTGTGACCTTGAGTATATCCCACCTAAGTTCAGAGACCACCTCAAAAATAGGTTTAATGCATTAGACACCAATGATAGGAGACCAGAAGAGTTGTGGCATGACATAAAAGATATCATTCAAGAAGGTAGCAAAAAGTTCTTAAAAAGACAAGATAAAAAGAAAAGACCAAATTGCATGTCAAAAGAGATAGTAGAACTTGCCCTTGAACATCCAGCAGCTAAAGTAAAAGGAAGGCATGATGAAGTTAAGGTACTAAACAGAAGATTTCAGAAGGCAGCTCGAGAAGACAAAAAAATATATATATATATTATGATGACATGTGCAAGGAGCTGGAGGCAGAAAACCAAAAGGGAAGAACACACTCTGTGTTTCTCAAGCTTAAGGAAGTGAAGAAAAAATTCAAGCCTCGAGTGGCAGTAGTGAAAGATTCTACAGGGAAAATATTAAATGATGCAGGAAACATCAAAAGAAGATGGGAAGAATACACAAAGTCATTATACAAGAAAGAATTGGTAGATGACCAACCATTCCAAGAGGTTGCATATGAAGAGGAACCAATGGTGTTGAGGGACGAAGTGGAAGCTGCCTTGAAAGAACTGGTGAAACACAAAGCTCCAGGAATTGATGGGATACCAATAGAGATGTTTCCACAAACAGACGGAGCATTGGAGGTGTTAACATGTTTGTGCCAACAGGTTTGGAAAACAGCTACTTGGCCAACTGACTGGAAGAGATCCATATTTGTGCCTATTCCCAAAAAAGGGGATCCAACTGAATGTGCAAACTATCGGACAATATCATTAATATCGCACACAAGCAAAATTCTACTGAAGATCATTCAGAAGCGACTGCAGCAGTATACAGACAGGGAATTACTGGAAAATCAAGCGGAATTCAGAAGAGGGTGGGGAACCAGGGATATCACTGCTGATGTTAGGTGGATATTAGCTGAAAGCAGAGAATATCAAAAAGATGTCTATCTATGTTTTATTGACTATGCAAAAGCATTTGATCATGTGGATCATAACAAATTATGGATAACACTTCGGACAATGGGAATACCAGAACACCTAATTGTGCTCATGAGAAATCTGTACATGAACCAGAAGGCAGTTGTTCGAATAGAACAAGGACACACTGAGTGGTTTAAAGTTGAGAAAGGTGTGTGCCAGGGCTGTATACTTTTACCCTATCTCTTCAATTCATATGCTGAGCAAATAATCCGAGAAGCTGGACTTTATGAGGAAGAACGTGGCATCAAGATTGGAGGAAGACTCATTAACAACCTGCGTTATGCAGATGACACAACTCTGCTTGCTGAAAGTGAAGAGGATTTAAAACATTTACTGATGAGGATCAAAGATCATAGCCTTCAATATGGGTTACGACTAAACAGCAACAAAACAAAAATCCTTACCACTGGGTCAGCACACAATTTCACAATAAATGGAGAAAAGATTGAGGTTGTCCAAGATTTTGCTTTGCTTGGCTCTATAATCAACACCCATGGAAGCAGCAGTCAAGAAATCAAAAGACGCATTGCTCTAGGAAAAGCTGTGGCAAAAGATCTCTTTAGAGTATTGAAAAGCAAAGATGTCACGTTGAAGACGAAGGTGTGTCTGACTCATGCCATGGTATTTTCAGTCTCATCATGTGGTTGTAAAAGCTGAACCTTGAACAAGGGAGACAGAAAAAGAATTGATGCTTTTGAATTGTGGTGCTGGAGACGTCTAATGAATATACCATGGACTGCCAAAAGAACCAACAGATCTGTCGTAGAAGAAGTGCAGCCAGAGTGCTCCTTGGAAGCAAGAATGGCCAGACTGCGTCTTACATATTTCGGACATGTAGTCAGGAGAGATCAATCCCTGGAGAAGGACATCATGTTAGGGAAAGTGGCAGGTCAACACAAAAGAGGAAAACCCACCACCAGATGGATTGATACAGTGTCTGCAACAATGGGCTTAAACATAAATAAGATGGTTTACCTGGCACAGAATTGGCAAGTGTTTCGATCTGCTGTACATAGGGTCACTATGAGTCGGATTCGACTCAACTACACCTAACAAAAACAACAAGAAGAAACATTAGCAATATAAGATGTACATCAGGTTACCATTTATTCTGGCTTGAGATTGAGTTGTTCAATGAATAAATAAAGATAACTAAATATAAATCCAGCTGTCCATTAGTTCACTGTCTACTTGAAGCATTACATTGTAGCTATTCACTCGACTAACCACTATGCTAGACACAGACAGGGCTGGGATTTAGTTCAATTGGGAGAGAACTGCACTGCAGTCTCTGAGGTCTTGAGTTCAATTCCCGTCAGCCATTGAAAACCCTTTGAGGGTCGCTATGAGTCAGATACCAACTCGATGGCACCTAACAACAACAACAAGAAGACACAGACAAAAATGAGCCTCCAGCAACCGGGGAGAAGAAGGAAATAGTTTTCACAAAAGCCCAGAGTAGTTCACTGTTGCTTAAGTGCAGAATTTGCCTCCAGTGGTTCCACGGTGGTGTCAGTCAGATCCCATCAGATCTGTGAAGCTAAGCCTAATACTTGGATGAGAGACCACCTGGGAACACCAGGTTCTGTAGGCTTGGGAGAAGGATCTGGTAACCCACTCCCAAAAACCAATCTTCCACTGAAAACTCTATGAACAGCAGAGAAGTACCTACAATAGTGTTTCATCTGTTGTATATAGGGTTGCTATGAATTGGAAACCAACCTGACGATACCTAACAACAACAAGTACAGAATTTACTTAGAAAAGGCAAGCACAGGTGAGACTGGAATAGCAGGTAGAGGTCACTGAAGGCTAATTCTCCATCCTGAATCATTTCCACATTATCCAGAAAGCAATGTTAAGCCATTAAAAGAATTAAGTGAAATAATTAGATTTGTGTGTTTAAAAAGTCATTCTTGCTACTGTGTAAATTGTGGGGTTCTAATTGTAGTTGGAAACCAGGCAGGGTAGCTCACACCTGTAGTCCCAGTAACTCAGGAGGCTGTAGCAGGAGGATTGCATGTTCAAGGCCAAAGGCAGCCTGCATAATTTAGTGAGACACTGTCTCAAGATAAAAAATAAAAATGGGCTAGGAATACAGCCTAGTGGTAGAGCACTTGCAAAGCATGTGTAAAGCAGCCCTGGGCTCAACCCCTAAGTAACACACACACACACAAAAAAAAGAAATCAAACAACCCTGTAGTTGGAGACAGAGGAAGGAAAACTACTGTAATTATAATAGTCATATACAAAAATAATGAAGTCATATACAAAAATAATAAACTAGTGACTGAGGAAATAAAGGAGGTGAAAGTAAGAAAAATGGAATTGTGAATCCATATTTAAGTAAATTATGAGACAAACCAAGATACTAGATGAAGGACTCAACAAAGATGACTTCGTGTAGACAAAGGAGCTTCCTTTTTTACTTATTCTCCAGAAACCAAGTTAACAAAACAGTCATGCTTTTTGTGTTTCATTTTGGTATTTGTTTAGGTTTTTGTTCATTGTTTGTTTGTTTTGTTTTGCCCAGGCTGGTTTCAAACTTTTGGGCTCAAGCAATCCTCCTGCCTCAGCCTCATGAGAACCTGGGACTACATGCACATACCACCACATCTGGCTTTAGGTCATGCATTTTAATTGGTGTGGTTTTGATCAAGAGTACGCCAATGACAGAATAATACACTTAAATGAACTAGAATTTTAAGATAAAAGACATAGAAACATCACATGCTATCTTGGCATGCAAAAACAATAGGATGCAAAGAAATAGCCTTTTTCTGCAATCTAAAATCAAGAAATTCTTTGTATTGCACATGAAAAGATGGCGAAAGCCTACTTAAGAACAAACAACTTGGAGAAATGTAAGAATGTGGATTAACTAGCAAACAATGAACAATTTGAAAAGGGATTTAAGAAAAAAAAGGCATTAATATATAACAGGTAATGCCATAGGCTCCATTCATCTGAAGATTTTTTTTAATTAAGGTATGTGTGTCATTGTTGTTGTTGTTAGGTGCTGTCAAGTCGTCTCTGACTCATAGTGACCCTCATAGGGTTTTCAATGGCAGATGGTTTCAGGATTGCCTTGGGAGTGGATTACCAGTTCCTTCTCCCATTTTTGCAGTGCTGGGAATTGAACTCGGGACCTCAGAGACTGCAGCGCAGTGCTCTACCAACTGAGCTAAATCCCAGCTAGCAACCCCAAACTGCTTTCTATGTCAGGCCCTTATTTAACATATACAGTCCATGAGGAACATTTCCCAGTTCCCTCCCAGGGTGGGAGTTGGGGTCTGAAGTCATTCCTGAAGAGCACCATTGATTTCATCATTTGTGGATGTGGGCCTGGCCTATCATTCATGGCTGCTTTCTTCTCTGTTAATACTGCCTCCCTCAGTTTTACCCTGGGTTACCACCACTGCCATGTTCATCCCCCTAGCGGCATTTAAGCCACTCTCCCAGGAGCCATTCCATTTCCCAAGCACATTTAGGCACTGCTCTCCTCCCTGCCACTCCTGTGAGACCCCAGAGCACATCTCCTGGCTACAATGGGATAGAAGGTAGGTGAAGTCCCTGCCTCCTACCTCATGTAGGCCTTTGCACACTCTTCTCAGTCACAGGGCTCTACTGGCATAGTCTTTTTCTGTTTCTCATTCTTACTTCCAAAGATTTGCTTCTATACTTATTCATGTTTCCCAGCTGTGTATCACCAATTCTACCTCTGGGCCCTGGCTGCATAGCAAAATTCCATTCAAAATTCTTATAGCTGAAGCAGTTTTGACAGGGAAAAGACTCAGTACCCAACTGAAATTATTTAAATGTACTAGAAAAAATAAAATGCTATCTGTAAGAAATAATGTTAGGCTAAGTCTACCAGGTGTTATACATCAAATCCAAGTTATATAACCATGTGATTACTACAAGTAGCTCCAGGAATAAGTTCACCTTATTTATTACAAAGGAGTTACTACCTTCTCAAAAATCAATGGTTTCTTCATGCTTTTTCTACCTTAGCTTTACTGATAACTAGGCTCTTCTCATATTCCTTCTCTGTGTTACTGATCTATTATTAAAAAATTAAATTACCACAAATTTAGCAGCTGAAAAACACCCATTTACTGTATCATAGTAAGAAGATCAGAAGTCTGGACACACAGAGGCTTAGCTGGATCCTTCACTTCACAACATAGAAATTCAAGTGTTGGGTAGGCTCTCGAGAAGATCCTGCTTCCAAGCTCGTTCTAGTTGTTGATAGCATTCGGTTCTTCATGGCTGTAGGGACTCATTGCCTATTTCCTCAATACATGATCCTCTTAATATTTTAGCCAATAAGAACATTTCTAATCTTTCTTAGGCTTCAAATGTCTGACTTCCTTTTCTACTCCAAAGAAAGAATAATCCCTGCTTTTCAAGGCTCATATAATTATAGGTCCACCTGGATAATCTAGATAAGCTTCCTATTTTAAGATCAGCTGATTAGCAACCTTGATCACATCACTAAAGTCCCTTTTTCTACCTAATATATAGTATATTCATAAGACTAACCTCAAGAGGTGAACAGGGGCCAAAAACCTGCCTAACACATTCTACCTCCTCCCTGGACTCCATTGTTAGTTCATCTCTAGTTGTACTAAGGTTTTCAAATCTAATCATGTATTATGATACCCTAGAGAACACTAATAACACTAATAACATCAAAGGGAGCATTTAAAGAAGATGATGTCCAAGGCTAAAAACCATCTAAAGTAGAATCTTCAAAGGGGGAAGCCTGTCTCAGTTTTTAGCTGCTCTCCAAGTGATTCAAATGGTAGCTCAACCTGAGAACCATTGAACATCACTCTTTTCCTGGATCATTTCCTTAGTGGATATCATTTTAATCATGCTCTCTGTAGTTATAATTCTCCAGTCTGCATTTTTATCCTTGACTTGTCTTTTTGCATTCCAGATCCAAATTTCTAAAATGCCTTGCCAAAAGGAAATCAACTTCTCATGAATATCAGATCTTCACGTCACATGCTCTAGAAAAATAAGTAACAACTAAAAATATATTTAATGGTATTATTCTGCTGAGAAATTATTCTAATTATTTTATAGAAACAAAATATTTATTACTTATATATGACCACTTTTGAATGTATTTATCAGTACTCTTTTCAAAGATTTTTGAAGTTTGTTTACTCATAACAAAAGTCTTAATGGCAATACAATGTATCTTTTAACTAAATTTCATGCATCTAATATGTGTAAATAAAACATTCTAGGATTGGACACTCTTCCCCGTAGTTACAATGTAAACATGAAATTTGATCATTGTCACCTGATCAGATCTTTAAGCACTGTTTTGGGAAACAAAACCTCTTATACACTGATATCTTCTTCAATTTCTTCATTCCTACTTGTCCTTATTCCAAAGAGTAAATATAGCCTTTTAAACTGCTCTTAATTCTTTCACTAACAGGGATAGATACTTCCTGATGATAGTGATTTCTTGAAATCCAGTATTAAAAGATAATTTTCCTCTATGGAAGATAGAAGAAAAATAAACATTTTTAGCATTTTACAGTTATATTAAAATGGGAAAAGCACATGCCCTTTGGCCAAACAACTCCACTGAGCAATACCAATTTTTTTATTTGTGTTATTAACTTTACCCTTTGCTGATGCCTTAATCTATGCATGTCTCATAACCATTGTCTATGCTGGAATTCAATTAGAAGTCTGTTTCAACAACAAATGGCTTTTTCCTCCTCTGTATCATTTCACTTTGTTAATGCTGGTAAGAAATTAGTGAGCATAGGTTTATTGTAACTGGATGTTGCTCTCCTTCTCGCCAAGTGAGAAAAATTTGGAGAAGAGAGCGCAAAGAATTTACTAGATTCCAATATTTTGATTAATTTCAAACTGCATATTGTAAGACTTCCCGGAGGGACACCGTGTCTATCCAAAGTGTTCCCAATGAGAGACGGAGACCTGAGCCGCTGCAAGCGCAAAGGATTTTATTGTCCCACGCGTCGGGGTCTACTCAGCTCCATCGAACGAGAGAGCGAGAGAGACCCCGAAGTGCAGAAGCGAGGGCTTTTTATACCCTTACAGAAGCAAAATGGCGGATTAGCTGACTGGT